>MU184514.1:98140-125407 GCA_016904865.1 Pissodes strobi
TATAGTATTTTTGAGCAGGAACAGACCCGTATTCACGAGAAGGGGGGCCAAATTTTAAATTTAAATAGTATCGAGCATTCAATTTGCATACGTTTTTTGGTTCGGAGACATTGTAAAATTATTATAGTATTTTTGAGCTGGAACAGGCCCGTATTAAGGAGAAGGGGGTCAAATCATGAATTTAAATTGTCGTATGAAGCTGAAAATTTGCATACGTATATGGGTCGAAATCAATATAAAAATATCGTGGTTTTAAGCTGGTAGATGACCGCATTTAGGAAATGCGGGCCAAGTTTCGAATTTAAATTGTCATATCGAGCTGAAAATTTACATAGGTGGTTATACGTCCGGAGACAATGTAAAAATACTACATGTATAATAACAACATCCATGATTATTACTCTATTCCTATAAAATAGAATATATTATATTATTAAATAACATAAAAATAAAAAAGTCGTAAATACATTATGTCGGCATTTTATAGATTATCTAATCTTATTCGGCAAAAACTGTAACATAGGTACATAATATTTAAAACTATAAAATTCAGTATTTTTTTAAGCTCGAAAGATAAATAAGTCAGAGGGGCAACATTATACGTAAACAATCTGTACAATAAATTAACCAAAGCAGAGGAGCTAAACTGCTAAACTTATTAAAGTTTTGTGGTAAATACCTAAATATTCGACTAATACTTTTTTTAAGTAAGACAGTGTTTTTGAAAACGCACTTTACTATTTTAGTTCTAAAAAATTGTTACTTTGAAAATCTGTCGAAATCTTACCTGTAATATTTACCTATCTAAATTGTTTTATTATTGTCAAAATATATTTTTTATTGATGTTTAAGGTTGTGTAATTTTTGCTGCACTTTTTTTTTGTTTTTATCTAATGTCCATTTACAAAACATAAAAATGTTAGTTACAACCATCTGTTCAATTAATAAAACTTTGTGTCTGTAACAATTATTATTTTTATCAGCCAACCAACGAACATTTTTTGCCAAAATTTTGTCTGTTATTTTTACCGCAAGGTACTCTCTCGATTAAAATATTTACGGAAATATAAAAATTATTTTTGGACAATAACAACTATGTCATCTTTTGGTACACAACTAAAGCCTCTCCAGATTTTCCTGCATAATTTTGATTTAAAAAAAATATTTGCTTTGAATCCTTTAAAAGTGGAATATTACTTTTATTGCAACTCTCAATATTCTTTAAGCAATCTAAATAGTTAAATTTATTTTTTATTCGTTTAATAAGATACCCTGTATAATAAGTAACAGCACATTCTTCCAAAGGTGTTGTGTATGTTGCGTTTTCAATTAATAAATTTTCAGCACTAGTGGATTCCGCATCAGAAATGTCATCTTTACTTTCAAGACATTTAAAAAAATTCATTGTCAACGCTGTTCTTATTTTTTGATGTTGTATTAGTAGATAACAATATTTGCCTGTCAAACTCCTCTTAATAATTACCGCATTCATTGTTTTTACAGTACCTTGAAAACAAGGAGATCTAGATTCTTTTGTTTTTTTTTGTTACTTTAACTAAATTAGTGAAAATATATTTTCCTTTCATAAGAGTCGTTGATCGTAAATTCAAAACTTGTGTTATTTTTCCTATATTATCTTTTAAGCTCTTTGAAAAAAACAAGTGAGTATCGGAAAGCAGCGAAATAAAAGCAACATGGATTTTCTCTAATGGATCACCCTATATATTTTACGCTAAAGAGAAAGATCTTTTCCTCTTGCTTTCAAAAATATATAATATGTTGACATTCAGAGTATAGTCAAAAGCAGTCATATCGTGCGGGTCCAAAGGTCACATTTCTCTATCATGCCTTTGACAGATTTTGCATGCAAAATCTGCCATAAATGAAGTTTTTTATGAAAATTGTGACCTTTGGACCCGCACGATAAGATCGCTTTTGACTATAGATGTTCCAGAAATATTACACATAATAATACACATAATTACACATATTACTCACATAATTGCTAATGGCTAGCCAACGTTTTCGCTTTATTATTGTTATTATATTGTTAGTATCTCACTTTTCTGGAGCTGTCAAATCAGAACTTGTCAACGTGGTTGACCGAGGCAGCCATTTCAAATTATGTGAGTTTCAAACTTGAATATTTCTGAAGCATCTACTCTGAATGTCAACATATTATATATTTTTATCTTATCGGACGAAAAACGACACCTTTCCGATGTGTATTCTCACCGCAAAAGTCATGATTCCAGATCGTTGCTTGGCAACATGCAATAACTGTACATGCAGGAATAGAAAATAACTGTCCGGGAATATAACATTTCCGTCCTAGGACGGAATGTAACATTTCTGTCCTATTCAAACGCCTTGTTTGTCAGATCTGACGTCTATCAAAAGTAGCATTTACCTGTAGTTTCCGTAGTTACGTAATAAACTTCAAGCTCGCTCGATTCAAAACTTGATATTATGTTGAGTTTAAATTTAAACACCGTTTTTATTTAGAGTAATATTTGGCTCTATTTTTATAAGTACGTATTCTAATTCACACGGATAAAAAGTAGCATGTGCAACTAGTAGGAAAAGTACATTCCTGGACTCCTGTGTTGCTGGCCTCGGCTGCTCCTCGTCCAGCAATTACCACAGTCATCCGTCCAGGAATGTTTTGCTTTTCCTCCTAGTTATAGAATATACTATTTTGAAGCCAGGAGGAAAAGTTTTTCTCTTTAGCGTAAAAAATACAAGGTAGTCCATTAGAGAAAACCCATATTGCTTTTGTTTCGCTGCTTTCCTACTCACTTGTTTTTTTTTCAAGGAGCTTAAAAGATAGTAAAGGAAAAATAATATAACTTTCGCATTTACAGTTTTTGTTGGCAAGGAATCACCCTGTGTTACTGGTGAAGCAAAAAAATAGCATTAAAAGGCATTTCATACATTTTACCCACATTTTACCCTAATTTACCTTTTGTGATTGTCATGTCATATCAGTGTGAAACGCCAAGGAACTAAATGTAATATTGTGATGATGTTAATAAGTAAAGAATTGATATGGGAATGTCCAAGATTGGAAACTACATTTTTGTAGGGACGAAATAGAAGAAATTAAGCAGTCAATATATGGTACTTTTTTAATAACATTAAACTTAATGAATTACACTCGCGTTTAATCACCGAATATTACCAACATAAAGAAATTTCACTGGGGTTTAAAAAATAGTTAGGGTGTCTTGGAAAATCTGGCAAATCTCGCGGGTTCAGATAGAACACGAAAAAATAAGATGACAAGTTTCTATAATTTTCTTCCTACCGGCCATCCCTACGGAGATATGGGCTCCCAAAGGACGCCGCTGGTTTTAGGTTTTTCTTGAATAACTTTTAAAGTACTTGATGTAGGTAAGTTAATAAAAATTTAATATGATAACACTAATAGGGACCTCTTAAAATAGGGCCCTTAAAAGATATTTAGCTTTTTTAATTTACCAGGGCGGACTCAGGTTTACAGCTTAATGCGTATATTCTTAACACCCTGTATGATAACGACCAAAAAATATTTGTGGGTAGCATGAACCTTAAGCTATAGAAAAAGTGTTCTTGTTCAATATCGATAAAACCGTTTTCGAGTAAAAAAATGATAAAGAAATTAATGTTTTATTTTTTATTAAGAAAATCAGCTGATTTCTTCGGATTTCTTATTTTTTTTGGATAACAACTCAAAAACGGTTCATTTTATCGCTCTTGAACGGGAATACTTTTTTATAGCTTAAAGTTCAAGCTATCTAAAAATTTTTTTGGGTCTTTATCATACAGGGTGTTAAAAAATAAGCACTAAGATGTTAAATTTTGTCCGCCCCCGGTAAACCAAAGAAGCTAAATATGTTGCAACTATTTTAAGGAGTTCTTACTAGTGACCTTTTTACTCATTTTTTATTAGTTTATGTCAAGTACTTTGGAGGTTATTCAAGAAAAAACGATTTCTAGCGGCGTCCTTTAGGGGCCCATATCTCCGTAGGGAGGGGAAAAAATATAGGAACTTGTCACGTTATTTTTTCGTGGTCTATTTGAACCCGGGAGATTTCTCACATTTTCCCGGACACCTTGTGTATTCCGTTCACATATTAAAGTCCTCCCCAGTGTATCATAAAAAAAAATGTGTTGGCCAACCTGAAATCGCCAAATTATATACTTTTTACAATGATGCGCGTAAATAACTTAGCACCCATAATAAATTATTTATTCACATCTAACCAATGAAAATGTAATAAATAGTACAGGTAATAGTTGTTAGGTTCGAATTTACCTTAACTTTAAGATGACGTTGTTTGGCAACGATGTCTATAATTATTGTTGAACAAAAATAAACTTTATTTCTAAATCTTTGACGATAATGAATAAAATAAAGCATTTGCTTTTGCTCTTTACCTATCCTTGTTGGATGTTCGTAATTTGTATGTTTATTTCAAAAAAAATTAAGTAAAAGCATTGCCTAAATTTTATGCATATCACTCATTGTTAATCATATTATACAGTGGTAAAATGTTAAATATTGGCATAAATGGCCAGCATTTGAAGCCATACCTAGATTACAATTTAATATCTCAAAATCTCAATAATAATTATTTTAGGTATACGTAAATGAAAACTGCTTTTCGCCTACTCCTGCACGCTTGCTACTCAAGTCGCTACTGCGTGACAACACTACACGACCAACAAATATTTTCCTAGTAGAATTATCTATTATCTTTGACTCCGCACCGGGCAAATTTCAACCGCACAAATTTGGCAACGTGGCCGGGCACGCGGTCGCTTTTACGGCGAGACTCGCTCGATGGAAGCAGGCTCGAAAAGTCTGCTTCCATAGGAGATACAAATTTTTAACATGGGATGAGTTTTCTATTGTGTACTATAATATTCTTTGGTTTAGTTTACCAAAATATACTACATAAATCGTTCGTTTTTACAGTTTATATCTTTAGGGGTGGTTGTAAAACCAAAACAAAATTCTTCACTTAGTATAAACTTATTTTAACCATTTGAGTGAATTCCGATAATTTATACTCAATTTTAATAGATTTGGTTAGTTCTGGTTTGTTGTCGAATCAACTTTCGGTTAGTTTAACTTATTCTCAACCTAATTTAGTCATTTGAGTCGGCTCCGATACGTTATAATCAATTTTAATAGATTTGGTTAGTTCCGGTTAGTCTTGTTTCGGTTAGTTTCACTTAGTCTCAACTTATTTTACTTATTTGAGCTGGTTCCGATACGTTATAATCAATTGTAACTGATTTGGTTAGGTATGGTTAGTCGTCCAATCAACTTTCGGTTAGTTTCACTTAGTCTCAACTTATTTTAGTCATTTGAACCGGTCCCAAAGACGTTATAATCAATTTTAATGGGTTTGGTTAGTTTTCGTCAGTTGTTCAATCAACTTTAGATTAATTTCACTTAGCCTCAAATTATCTTAATCATTTAAGTCGGTTCCGATACGTTATAATCAATTTCCAAAGATTTGGTTAGTCGTCTAATCAACTTTCGGTTCGTTTCACCTAGTATCAACTTCTTTTAGTCATTTGAACTGGTTACGATACGTTATAATCAATTTCAATAGATTTGGTTAGTTCTGGTTAGTCGTCGACTCAACTTTCGGTTAGTTTAACTTATTCTCAACTTAATTTAGTCATATGAGTCGGCTCTGATAAGTTATAATGAATTTTAATAGATTTGGTTAGTTCCGGTTAGTCGTGTAATCAACTTTCAGTTAGTTTAACTTACTCTCAAATTATTTTACTAATTTGAGCCGGTTCCGATACGGTATAACCAATTTTAATTGATTTGGTTAGTTTTGGTTAGTTGTCCAATCAACTTTCGGTTAGTTCTCTCAACTTATTTTAGTCATTTGAACCAGATCCATTACGTTATAATCAATTTTAATGGGTTTGGTTAGGTTTCGTTAGTCGTTCAATCAACTTTCGGTTAGTTTCACTTTGTCTCAAATTATTTTAATCGCAGATCAAAGATTTGGTTAGTTTTGGTTAGTCGTCTAATCAACTTTCGGTTCGTTTCACCTAGTATCAACTTATTTTAGTCATTTAAACTGCTTACGATACGTTATAATCAATTTGAATATATTTGGTTAGTTCTGGTTGGTCGCCAAATCAACTTTCGGTTAGTTTAACTTATTCCCAACCTAATTTAGTCATTTGAGTCGGCTCCGATAACGTTATAATCAATTGTAATAGGTTTGGTTAGTTCCGGTTAGTCGTGTAATCAACTTTCGGTTAGTTTCACTTAGTCTCAACTTATTTTACTAATTTGAGCCGATTCCGATACGTTATAAGCAATTTTAAAAGATTTGGTTAGTTTTGGTTAGTCGTCTAATCAATTTTTGGTTAGTTTCACTTAGTCTCAAGCTATTTTAGCGATATGAACCGATTCCAATACGTTATAATTCATTTAAAAAAAATTGTTAGTTTTGGTTAGTCGTCCAATTAACTTTCGGTTAGTTTCAACTTAGTCATTTGAACCGGTTCCGATACGTTATAATTAATTTTAATAGATATGGTTAGTTTTGGTTAGTCGTCAGATCAACTTTCGGTTAGTTTCACTTAATATCAACTTATTTTATTCATCTGAACCTGTTACGATACGTTATAATCAATTTTAATAGTTTTGGCTAGGCGCCAAATCACTTTTCAGTTAGTTTCACTTAGTCTCTTCTTAATTTAGTCATTTGAACCGATTCCGATACGTTATAATCAATTATCATAGATTTGGTTAGTCTACCAAACAACTTTAGGTTAGTTTCCTTAGTCTCAATTTACTTTACTCCGTTTAGCTGGTTCCAATACGTTATAATCAATTTTTCATAACCGTGCCGTGACGTTCACGAAAACTTTCCGTGTCGTGACGCGACCTTGAAAAATCACTCATGAAACCGAAAAAGTATGCATTTGAACCGTCTCCGATACGTTATACTAAAATTTAATATTTTTGGTTTGTCGCCAACATTCGGTTCGTGCTGGTTAGTTTTAACTTACTTCAATATGTGTAACCTATTTGTATAGATTTTAACCCGTTTTGGTGCTTTTGATTACTTTTAGTTAGTTATTCAATCAACCTTCAGTTAGTTTTAATTTATTTTAGTCCTTTGAACCGGTTCCCATACGTTATAACCAATTTTAATGATTTTGGTTAATTTTGGTTAGTCGCCAAAATTCGGTTAATTTGGGCTAATTTGAATTTACTTTAATATTTTTAATAATAATTCCGATACGTTTTAGCCATTTTTGGTGCGTTTGGTTACTTTTGGTTAGTCTTTCAGTTAGTTTTATTTTATTTTAGTCATTTGAACCGGTTCCGATGCTTTATAACCAATTGAAGCGCTCGGGGGAACAAGGTACACAAGCCACATTTTTAAAAAAATTGAGATTTATGTACGGAATTCTTTCTCAAGAAGGTCATAAGCCACTGTGAAAATATTTCTTATAAACTCGAAGAGATGGCGCCACCAACCCTGAATGTTCTTGTTGCCTTAATTAAATATCAGGCCTATTTTTAAACAACAAAGTCATATGCCACGTCAAAATCATAATGGCCGAACAGAGACAGATGTCCGTTAAAAGGTAAGTGTTCGAAAATGATATTGCTAGTGCCAGTTTGAAAAGTAATTTTGATTCAGACGATAGTGTGAAGGACTTAAATTATTATCCTGATGATAGTAGGTCCGATTCTTTGTCGGATGACGATTTATCGTAAAGTAAATAATATTGTGGCTTATGACCTACTTGCTGTTATTTTTGCCCTTTTACTTACTGGAATATGACAAAAAAAATGCGGATTTAATCAATGTTAATAAATCAGTATTTTATGTTAGAAAATAATAGTTACCCTAAAATAATATTTAACTATAGTTTTAACATAATTTAGCTAGCCTCCATTCTTAAAAAATGTATTACTCATTTCATGTGGCTTGTGCCCTTTTTGAATCGGACACAATCTTTCAATATTTGGCACGTTTATTTTATTAATAAACAGGCCTTATTTGGTGGTTATTTTCTTTCAGTCCCAATCCGAAGATAATGAAGGTGATGTGTCAAGAGGCGTCCTAGAAACACCCGATAAAGCTACTCCGTCACGATGGCGAAAACAAAATATTGCAGGAAGGAAAAAAGAAAAAGCCTAAACCAAACGTAACCTGGGACACAGCTATGTAAGAAGTAGAGATAAAAAGGTTGAAGATAGAAAGATTGGTTCTCCCTGCAAATGTCAGAAGAAATGCAGAGAAAAGATGCTTGGAAAGGACAAGGACATCTTTAACGATTTTTGGAATTTGGGTTCATATAAAGAGCAAAACACTTATTTATTTGGATATATTAAAGCCGTACCAAAAAAACGCTCATATAGGAAAAAAACAAAAAGGCAAGAATCCTCCAGGAAAATAAATTATCACTATTTTGTAAAATTAAATGGCTTAGATGTACAACTGTGTAAACAAGAGTTTTTATCGGTGCATGGGCTACAAAAATCTTCTAAACGGATACTACTTATATGCAAACAGAATGATGAAGGAAGAAGTGTTCCAAAAAAGGACGAACGTGGAAAGCATCATAATAGCCCAATAGGATTCCTTATGAGCAAGTGCAATCTGTTCATGATCACATTAAAGCTTTTCCAAAATATGTTAGCCACTACAGTAGGAAGAAGAATCCGAACAGAGTGTACTTGGATCACGACATTTCCATCTCTTCTTTGTACAAAGATTTTTATCTTGACTGGTGTAAAGATGAAAATATTATACCAGTAAAAGAAGACAGATATAGAAGAATATTCTGCAATGAATACAATATTGGCTTCAAGCTCCCAAAAAGTGACACTTGTCATATATGTGACTCTTTAAATATTTTGATTAAAACACACGAAAATAATCAAAACAGTGAAGAAGTAAAAATACTAAAAATCCAACGAGACCTTCATCACGGGCGAGCAGACGCCATGCAGAATAATTTGAGAGAGGAAGTAGAAGCAGCCAAAGCTACTGGAGAGAAAATTGTGCTTACTTTCGACTTACAGCAAACTCTTTCCACTCCAAACCTAACAGTTGGTCCTGCTTTTTATTTGCGTAAGGCTTGGACCTATAATTTAGGCGTCCATGACTGCGTAACTGGAAAAGCGAGCATGTTTATGTGGCCGGAAACTACAGCGAAGCGAGGTAGTGAAGAAATAGCTAGTATTCTCCTAAAATATCTTGCTTCCAAAGACACAACTGGCCAAAAAGATTTAGTGGTTTTTACCGATAACTGTGGCGGCCAGAACAAAAATTGGCAGATTATGTCACTCTGGCTACAGCTCGTGAGAGACAATAAATTTAAAACCATTGAGCATAGGTTCCTTATTTCCGGTCACAATTATCTACCATGTGATCGTGATTTCGCACTTATAGAGAAGCATAAAAAATATTTGGGCCAGATTTATTCTCCCGAAGATTGGTTTAAGGCTGTTCAAAAGAGCAAACGGGTAAATCCATTCGATGTGGTCATTATGGAACAAAGTGACTTTTTTCTTTCGACAGCATCTCTATTGCAAAGAAAAACATGACTGATAATAAAGAACCTTTACAATTTAATAAAGTACTTTGTTTCCGCTTCGAATCTCAAAATCCCAATATAATGTTGGTGAAACATGAATTGAATGGAAATTTTAAACAAGTAAATATTGGAAAACGCGGAAATAAGCTTTGTCTTCAATCCAACGAAATTTTAAAAAACTTGAAAAACAAATATGATAAGCCTGTAGAGCTAAACAGTAAGAAAGTGGAAGACTTGAAGAAGCTCATGCAATATGTATCTCCTGTTAACCAACATTTTTATCTAAATATTTTTAAAAGAGCTGAGTCCGTTACTGGTGATGCAGGTACAGAAGAAAATGACGTAGAATGTGTTGACGGCGAATCTATTATAGATTTTGATGAAGACTTTTAAGTCTTTTGGTCTTTCTTATAGTGAGAACCCAAGTTTTTGTTCAGTTTATTTTATGTAATATAAAATCTTAGTCAAATATTATTTTTGTGCTTACAAAATTGTGACAAAGTTTTAAAAACTCGACGTTTTTTAATTTTATTTTAAATCAAAATTTAAGTTTTCTCTTCAGTTTATTTCATTTGATATATCTTAGTCAGATATTATTTTTATAGTTAAAATATTTTATTGCTGTTAAGACAGACCTAGTTTGTAGTTATGTGTTTCTGTTTCAAAAATATGTAATATATTTTTTAAGGCATAAAAGTCACAAGCCACACTTTTTTTCGGAATTTCAAAATAGTTTTATTAAAAGAAAAAAAGATATTTTTTTTTGTCACAGGATGTTAGATAAACCCATTTTAAATAAATATTGGAAAAGTCGTTCCATTGAAAACACAATTCTGATTTCAGGATTTAACCAAAACTTTAAACTTAAGTTTTCTCAATAAAAGCCAAATGTGGCTTAAGTACCTTGTTCCTCCAAGCGCTTCAATTTTAATGTTTTTGGTTAGTTTTGGATAGTCACCAAAATTCGGTTAATTTGGGTTAGTTTTGACTATTGCTAATATTTTTAATCTGTTCCGATACGTTTTAGCCCTTTTTGGCGCTTTTTGTTACTTTTGGTTAGTTTTGATTAGTCGTTCAATCAACTTTCGGTTAATTTCAGTAAGTTAAAATTCGGTTCGTTTTGGTTAGTTTAACTTACTTTAATATTTTTAATCTGTTTCTATACGTTTTAGCCCTTTTTGGTGATTTTGGTTAGTCGTTTAATCAACTTTCGGTTAGTTTCAGTTTGTTCCAATTTATTTTAATAATTTGACCTGGATCCGATACGTTATAACCAATTTTAATGTTTTTGGTTAGTTTTGGTTAGTCGCCAAAGTTCGGTTACTTTGAGTTAGTTTTACTCAGTTTTATTTTTTTTTTATATCTGTTCTGATACATTTTAACCCTTTTTGGTGCTTTTGGTGAGTTTGGGTTAGTCGTTCAATCAACTGTCGGATAGCTTCAGTTAGTTTTAATTTTCTTCTGTCATTTGAACCGATTTCGTCGACATAAACAAACTAACACGATCTTTCACGCGTCTGACGTCATGTGTGGCAAATGTAGCATGCACTTTTTCGTGATTTGATACTCCATAATAGGAAAACAGAAACATTTTCAATGTTAAAGGAGATTGCAAGAGTTACTCACAGAAAACTGTATGTGACTTATATACCCACCACCACAACAAAAACTCAAAGAAAAATGTTCAAAACCAAGTTTAGCATCATGATGATCCAGGGTCAACAGCATCAAACACACTCCAGTTTAAGATTTGACACCTGTGTTGGTTGGTTATGGTGAAACAAACTGAAATTTAATATTGCGGTGATGGCCCAGCGCTCTCATGGTTGACATATTTTTGTAGTTTTACACCTTACTGAAATGCCGAATAAGGTTCTGTTTTGGGTCAAAAATACGTATAAATTCAGTAAAAATACAAAAGCGCATATCAAGGTTGTAGTATTCTTGAATACAAGATTGTGGAACGTCATGCACTATGATGAATCGGCAGAACCCTACGTTCGTAGGCGTGGTGAAAGGAGATCTTGTAACGGCGTAAACCCTCTACTTCCATTATGGGAAATTTGAAGGAATAAGTCTTTCAATATCTTAAATTGACGTCTAGATTAAAATATGTTGATTTATTCATTTTATTGCCTGAAATCTCATTGAAAACGGTTTGAAGCTGGAAAGACTGGTTAGGATCGGAAAATGTGAACAGTTTTTGGCGATTAGAAGTTCAGGGTCATCCATTTTAAAGCAAAAGTTGTATTTTTTTCGGTTTTAATATTATATATAATATTATTGAGAACATAATCCAAAATAGCAATTTGACGTTTTTTTTCTGGAGAAATCGATAACGTTATCCAAAAAACAATTGAAATTAAAACAAAAGAGTTATGACATAAACATTACACTTTTACACATATTATTTTTTATTCAGTATTTGGAAACTTTTTTTTTAATGAATGAAGACATACAAAAGTATGTCATTAAGTAAAATTAGAACATTTTAACCTTTAAAAAATAATTTAAGATTCCCTTTAATTACATTATTTATATAACAGGTGATAGCGTGAGGGTACACGTAAATTGATTCCCAAATTAAGAAGGGTCAAAAGAACTATGTAAATTGGTTCCCAACATTTTTAGTTTACCTGATCTTTAGCTGAAAATTGGTTCCCGCGTTTTTGTAAATCTGTTTATTTTACAAAGTACAACTTAGTGTTTTACATTAAAAATACCAAGTAATATAATACAAAATAATAACATTTATAATTTTAATATTTAATAGGTACCAGCACAGTGAAAAGAAGCTAACTCAAGCTAACCCAAACTAACCTAAACTAACCCAAAGTATACACAAGTAAGTGATAGCCATAGAGCAAAAATGCTAAAATTTCAATACCTTCACATCCCGAATATATTTCTAATTTATTAGATACCTGCCTCAAATTTATTTGGGGAACCAATTTACCAACGACCTTTTTAGGTTTAGGAACCGATTTACATATTATTAACAGATGTTTGAAATTACCCTTTCATTTCCTACCTACCGGGAACCAATTTACCAACACCCTAGCGTGAAATACATGAGTGCTATTCAGGTCAAGCATTTGGAAAACATTTCAATAACTTTTTACTTCTTTGTTTATAATGAGATTTTCACTTGAGGAGCGGCTTCAAATTATTATAACTCTATTTTGATGGAAGAAAATGCCAGTGAAACGCAACGAAGTTACGCCCTAAAATTCCACCGAAATGTATCAGTAAAAACAATTTTTAAATTTAAGGCTTTATCTGAAGAGTCAAAATCTTTACACATTAGAAAAAAGACTACGAAAAGGAAAAGGAACCGCGATCGGGGGGTTTTAAATTATTTTATGCTGAATCCCATTAAGCCGATTTCTGACGCAGTTCGAGACTTACGCTATGGTCCCAGAAGAAGAAGCATAAACTTTGGGACTG
Organism: Pissodes strobi; assembly: GCA_016904865.1. Taxonomy (NCBI): domain Eukaryota; kingdom Metazoa; phylum Arthropoda; class Insecta; order Coleoptera; family Curculionidae; genus Pissodes; species Pissodes strobi. The sequence continues at coordinate 111,170 of MU184514.1, forward strand.
TTCAGAGAACGTTAAAATACTTTAACTATGTCCCATATCATGTTCTTCCAGTACAGAATTTAACACATGAGCAAAAAGATCTTCGATTTCATTTTGGTTCTCAAATAATAATCCAAGGTAACCTTTACCACATCCTGCATATTCAACCGACATAACACACACCATTGGGCAGCAGAAATTCCCAGGGGATTTTAAAACATTAAATGAATAAACGAATTATCGGGCCAGTATTGTATAATGGATCCCTAACTGGAGAACGATACCTAAATCTTCTTCAAAATTATATTGAGATCATTTTAGACCAGTTGCTACCATATAGAAATTTATCGCAATATAATTTGGCAACAGGATGGGGCACCGCCCCATGCCGTTCGTCAAGTTTTGCGATAATATAATGAAATTTACATTAAAAGGATTGGACCTTACGGAACCATTTTTGTGGGGTCATTTAAAGAATATCGTTTACCAATAAAGGAATGAAAATACAGAAGAAATGAGACAAAAAATTATCAATGAGATTAATCGCCTTAACCAAGAAACCCACAGAATATCGGAGAGTTTAGAAACCCACTCTTTGTAGAGGTGTTGTTGGTCAGGACTGGAAAATTTGGAGATTTTACGATAATTAAAAGAAAATACGTGGTGTGGCTCTTAGGGCTGGACCTGATTTATTTTAAGAAATTGTTTCAACAATTTGTTTAAAACAAAAATAAATACAAAAAATTTAATTTAATTTTAATTGTTCAAAAATTAAATTAAATCTCGAAACAAAAACCAGGGAAAAAACTTTCAAATAAAATAATAAGTTTATTTTATTATCGAGAAAAAAAAAACGAATTGAAGTTTAACTTTCATGAAGTAATGACAGAAACGCGAAAAAGGGTTGATCATTATGCCTAATAAAAGCATGCAACTAACACCGCTTGGATAAAAATAAAACCACTTACCATTGAAATAAACTGTCAATAAACGGCATGGTATTTAACTTCACACGATTCGGGATCCGATTTTAAAACTCGGTGACACTTTAGATTTTTATTGGACTGCATCACGCAACTAGAGAAAACTAACGTCAAGAAATAGCTAATAATAAACGCAAGCCTCAAAAACTCAGGTCCCCCAAACTTTGTTCTAAAAGAACACTATTGGCCAGGGGGTGTGTAATAGGAAAATTTTCAGAGCTCAGCCAATTAAAACGAAAGACAAGAAAATCATGACCTTAAAAGGTTCAAGTAACCGCTTGGACTTTAAACCTGCACATGTGTGAGCCAATTTCCGTACCTAAGCTGGGCATAAAAATTTTTGAAACTTGGGGGATTGGAATGTAAAAAACCAGTTAAAACTCGACTAGTTGTTTTCGTCGAAAATTGGAGCATGTTGCGTCATTGCACGTGTTTTCTTGGTGCAGGTGTACAGATTCCAGATTTTTCTGGGGAACAAATGCGTCCAAAACTTGCTATAAAAGCGTGAAATTATCGGAGAAAAATTAGTCTGAACATAATCTTTACTTGCAGCTAGTCCTTATGCCCGATTGGAGCCCGAGAAATTTATAATATAACTTTGATTTTTCAAGTCTGTTCCTATGGTCACAGTATCGACCAAACCGGAAGTAGTGCCTCACAGTTTAAAGGTTCGTGGAAAAATAAAGTAAAGAAACGTGGTTGAAAATTGCTCATCCGTCGGGGAAGAAGATGGTCAAACAGGAGCAAGGGCGGCTACAATGGCAGGTTCTGGGTTAACATTAAGCGATAGACAGTAAGTTTAGTTTTAAGTCATAATGTGTAGAGTGCTTGTATATTTGAAAACATTTATCGTTGTCTGTCTGCAAGAATTTCATGAGTATTTCAGTAAAACCAAACAGTGCTAGCGTTAGATAGTAAGTTTAATTTTAAATAATGAGGCGTAGAATGCCTGTATATGTGGAAACAGTTATTGCTGTATGTATTCGATAATTAAATGAGTATTCCATTAAAATAATTAGTGCTTAGCATACTCCGTATTTTATTCAATTAATTCACTGCGGAAAAGAATATTGCTGATTGAATTTATTTTATTATTCCATAATTGTTTGACTGGCTAGTAAAATATAATATTCTAGGAAAGTTGATACACTGAAAAACATTCACAGTGACTAAATAATAATATCAGTGGCATTTTCATTTAATGTGCAAGGACTGATTGTCTGGCGCTGTAGATACGAGGACATTTTAAATAATAAGCGAATAAATTTAGCCACTATTAAAATGCTCCCTTTCAATTGTTTTATTAATTTCAAACAAAACTGATGTGGCTTACATTCACTTAATTATATTTAATATACCTGAGAATAGAATAAAGTACTGGTAAGAAGCATAAAGCGGTTTTGAACTAGGTGGCGAAATATGGATGATTGCCAAGTGTATAGGTAAATTATTTTACTACGAAATAGGGTGTCAACACACTGGTACTGCGAACCCGGTTACAGATAATGAACCGGGGGTGAAGAAAAGTCCGAATTCACAGTAAGTAAAGGATTAGGGTAAATCGGCGTTCATTACAGTGTTGATAGAGAAAAATAGGCATATTATATTTTAACATTTTATTATTAAGTAAAATTAGCTTACCGCATTTATTCACAATCCTAAAAAGACCACAAAATCCGTATATGAAAAAAAAAATGGAAGGAGCCCAATCTGCATCAACCAACAAAAAAAGAATAAAATCATCTTTGTTTTAGGATTCGGCAAAGAGTTGAGTAACTTTTTGCGGATATTTTAAGATGCCTACATTAACTACAAAATTATTTTATAGCCTTTATATAACAAGCTAATTCCGCCTAGAACCTTAAATGAAGATGGACCATTTGCATGTTTTGTGTTAGCGTTTGTCTGCACTTTCATAATGAATCCTTCTGTGCCCTTGTCTTTATAGATACTAAATATCATTTTAGCTTTCTCAGGCCTTTAGAATTATTTCGGTTATTCAAGTTTTTAGACAGATAAATTACTAACCAAAAGCTCATCATGCCATTATGTAATGGGAAGCTGGTCGTTAGACTCGTATTATCCATAAAATTTCAGCCATAAAACAGGAGCGATCCGCCAGTTGCGGCGCGGGCCTATTATTCCGTACACGGTCAGACTTATATATGGTTATCTATGGACAAACGTTATTTATTTTGTAGGATTACCAATGGATATCCCAAGCAGTGGCGTTACCAAGGGGGAGCCTGGGTGGTCACGTGCATGATGATATTTAGATTAATGTAGAGTGCCCACCGTAAAACAACATAAGCATTTATAAAATACTTTTCTTTATTAAACCACGCTAACCAAGCTGCATATAGCTACAAACAAAATTTGTTTTTGTCTGTCAATATCTACAGCTGAAACGCTTATTCATACTTTGAAATTAATTTGGATATAAACATTATTTTTGTAAGATAAATATTACACAGTTAATGCTAGCATGGGCCACATCTCCATTGCAGCAGCCGCACTTGGAGTTGCCGTCTGTTTTGCCGTTATTATTTATTTTATAATTATGAATCATTTCATCTATTTATTAATAATTATTAAAAAAAAAAATGAGCGAGTCTGCTAATATCCCCTATCCTGGTTACGACTTGCATACCCGATTTAGACATAAGTTCGGAATATGCCTTTTTCTCCGAAGCGACTTTTCATGTCACCGCGAGGAAACACTCGAACCGAACAACCTTGACGTCATGTGGCTCAAGTTCACCGCCAAGGGATTAACCAAGTTTATATGTTGTCTCTATCGCCCTCCGAGCGATAGTACCAAAGCTTTTTTTCAACACTAGCTACCACTTTTGACTCGATACAGGTTGATCACCCCAGTTCAGAAATAATCGTTCTGGGAGACTTCAATGCCCACAACACCAACTGGCTCAAACATCACAACAAGACCGACAACGAAGGTAGAGAGGCTGAAGCATTCGCCATCAGCTGCGGGCTTACTCAAATTGTAGACGAACCAAATCGAATCTCAGAGAGGGGCGAATTCGCCGCCCTCCTGGATCTTTTTCTAACCACCAATCCTGACCAGTACACAGTTACAGTTGGTCCGCCATTAGGTACTTCCGACCACAAACTTATTACAACGGTTTGTGAATTGCCACTCATACAGAAGGATCCACCATTGCCTCGCAAAATCTGGCATTACAATTCTGCAAACTGTTACGATCTAAGGGAGTTCTACCTAGATTTTCCTTGGCTCGACGTCTGCTTTGGCGCTGACGAGCCGTCAGTCTGCTGCGAAAAGATTACGCAAGTAATCTCCTCAGGAATGGAAGCATACATCCCAAATTCCATCAAGTTACCATCAAAAGGAAAGCCCTGGTTCGACAGAAGATGCGAAAGAGCTGTGGGTAGGAAACAGCAAGTCTACGAGTACTGGCAGCAAAATCAGACCGCTGAAAATCGCAATTATTTTGTCGAAGCGAGAAACGAATGCAAGCGTGTTATCGACGAAACTAAGGACAAACACAATCAAAGGATCAGGAATAAACTTTTGCAATGCCCCAGTGGCTCCAGGAATTTCTGGTCGGTAGCAAAGGCACTAAGTAACAACTTTACAGAAACGTCTCTCCCACCTTTGACTGACGAACGTGGCATCACGGCGACTACAGCCAAGGAAAAAGCAAATATACTAGCCAAAATGTTTTCTTCGCACTCTACCTTAGACGTCCCCCAAGGCAAGACTCTCCCCACCATATCGAACATCAACACTACCATGGCAGAAGTCAAATTTCATCACCGTGATATTCGTAAAATCCTTAAAAATCTAGATACGCATAAGGCATCAGGACCGGACGGAATACCTGCCATCGTGTTAAAGAACTGCGCCAACGAACTAACACCCGTTTTTTCCAGGCTTTTTTCCCTGTCTTACGGAAAAGTGATTTACCCATCTTCTTGGAAAGTCGCTCGAGTGCAACCTGTTCCAAAAAAAGGCAAGAAAACCACGCCCTCAAACTATCGTCCAATTGCCTTGCTTCCAATAATCTCCAAAGTCATGGAACGTGTAGTCAATCAGCAACTACTCAAGTACCTCGAGAACAACAAAATAATCAGCGATAACCAAAACGGCTTTCGCAAAGAGAGATCGACAGGAGACATATTGGCCTATGTCACTCATATATGGAGTAGGGCAATTGAGAACTACGGAGAGTCTCGAGCGATTGCGTTGGATATTTCAAAGGCATTCGACAGAGTTTGGCATGACGGACTGCTCAACAAACTACCGTCCTTCGGACTGCCAGCCTCTCTCTGCAGCTGGATTGCCAGTTTCCTTAAGAGCCGATTTCTGCACGTTGCAGTCGATGGACACATCTCGGACACATTCACCATCAACGCGGGCGTGCCTCAGGGCCCAATACTTTCACCAACTCTGTTCCTAATCTATATTAATGACCTGCTGACCGAAACAAATAATCATGTTTACAGTTTTGCAGATGACAGTACCCTTGTCTCCCACTTTAGATCAGAAAAACCCTTATCAGCGGCTGAGACTCATCACCGCAGACAGGAGCAGATTACAGCAATTAATCAAGACCTGGAGAAAGTTCAAACTTGGGGCGACCGAAATTTGGTCCAGTTCAATGCAGCAAAGACCCAAGCAGCCACGTTTACCAAGAGGGCCAATACAGCGGGCCCTGACATCATTATGGCAGGGTCGACCATTCCTTCATCCTCGTCAATCGGACTGCTGGGTATCTCGGTCAACAGCAATATGTCCTGGCATGACCACGTTGCTAACATCGCAAAATCAGCCTCCCAGAAGCTTGGTGCGCTATTTCGCAACAAAAAACTCTATACACCGCAGCAGTTGCTCTTGCTCTACAAAGCGCAAATAAGACCGTGCTTAGAATATTGCTCACATATCTGGGGTGCCGCACCAAAGCACACCCTAAAGCTGCTGGATTCCAGCTGTGCGTCTCGTCGGCGACCCGGAGTTGACCCGTAATCTAGATAGTCTGGAACACCGCAGACATGTAGCCGAGATATCTCTGTTTTACAGATACTTTCACGGCAGATGTTCCCAGGATTTGGTCTGCCTCATCCCGCCCCTGGCAGCTCCTGTCAGACAGTCACGACAGACGGCAAGAGCGCACCAGTTCGTCGTACAACTGGAAACACCTAGAACATCGCTTTACAAGAACTCCTTTGTCTGGCGCACTGCATCACTGTGGAACTCACTCCCAGGACATCTGTTTCCCACTACTTACAACTTACAAATATTCAAGAGCCGTGTCAATCAACATCTTCGCACACACACCGCTCGTCGAGCGCCATAGGGTCTCCCTTTAGTGTGTGTGCCACTGCCATAAAAAAAAATAATCGAGACACTGATATGTAAACACATCCTATATCGACATGCACAAGTATTTCAGCAGCCCTCGTAAAATCACTGCGCATGGTTATGATTGATGTCACAGCCGTTTACACATTTCCGTCCCCATCCGCATGCACATTTCCGTCCCATTTGCCGAGATTTACCCTCATACCGCCGCGCCGCATAAGATGTTTACATATCAAACATTTAGTAGTAAACTATTTTTTTTGTTTGGATGGCTTTGCGCATAGCGCATACAGCCACTACATTTAACTGTAATATTGCGGTAGTGAACTATTAAAATATTGTATATTGTCACGAACTGTTTTATCCCGTGACGCCACGCCTTGATTAGCGTGCAGGAGAATAGCTTAGATTCGGAATCGTTCTACGTCAGGTGAGAAGAGATGTGAAAGAAAGCGGATAAACAATAACAACGTATATTGGTCAGACTTAACGAGAAAAGATTAACGATGTCTATTGGTCAGAAATGTTGATAAGATTATATTATACCTAAGTACTAAGGTGCGCATGCTTATAAATATAGTTTTTCTTAAGAGTTTGTGTTGTGTTTCATTTATAGTTAGTTTTTTTTTTCATTTAAAGTCCCACTTAGAGTTTGAACTTAAAGTTTGCACTTGAACCTACTGATTTTTACTTTGAAAATTATCTTTTAATAAATCTCCTGTATATTCGACTTGTAATACTGAGGGTAGGCAACCCTCGAGTCCGCGAGCAATGTGCTCGAGCAAGACAACTCGGGGAAGGAAATTGAGTCCGCGAGCAATGTGCTCGAGCAAGACAACTCAGGAAAGGAAATTATGTTTAGGTAAGACACAAAGTCTAACGAACTGAAGGTTAGCTAGCGTATTTATTGATGTAGATATGTTCTATATTGTTGTGGAGGATTCATGTTTTAACTTACAGATTTTTGGGGTTTCTCTCCACTATTCTTTTGAACTTGTTATATAGAGCCTCTTCGGCTCTGGCTCCAGGATGTAAACAGCACAAGTGCTAGTTTTGTGATCTTAATGAAATGCCTAGATATCTTCAACGTTTCGGGAAATAAATCTATTCCCGTTTTCAAGAAAAGGCAAAAAACTAAAAATGAAAATGGTTAGTAAATACAATAAAACAGTAAAAAGCTCTTGCAGATTGTCAAGCTTTGAATTGACTTGGCAAGATGACAATTATAATGCCATAATTAATTACTGGTTACTGGTCTTTAGTGTGATATTGAGGTGTTATTTGGTAAATTAATTTGTTTTTGAAGTTTTATATATCTACAATTTGGTGTTATTCGCTTAGGAAGAATATAATGATTTTTGTTGAAAGGATTAGTTAATTTTTAAGTGTTCCTTATCAACTTGAGTTTTTAGCAAAGGTAACCATGTTCTATTAAAACTAACAGAAGATGAAGCAACACATTCATCTTTATTTAATTTTACGTTTTTTAGATGAAGGTTCCTTTGCTAAAATACTTGAAGCGTTCCATTGTATTCTGTGATTGTTATCAAATGCATGTTGACAAATATGTGATTTGTGGAATTGTGTATTTTTAATATTAGTTTGGTGTTCTTTTATACGTTTTAATAATGGTCTACAGGTTTCAGCTATATAAAATTTATTGCATACACATGGTATTTTATAGAAAACATTTCTTGTAGTTTCAGTGGAGTGGTTTTGTTTTTGTTAGTTTGGATCTAAGGGTATTTTCTGTTTTGAAAATAGTACGAATGTTAAATTTATTACCTATTCGTCTTATTTTGTCTGATAAAACAGGAATATAAGGAATAAAGAGGTTCGTAATAGGTCTATTTTGATTTTGTCTAATATTTGGTTGTTCAAAATCAATAAAGCATTTTTTAATGAAATCAATAGGATAGTTATTATTAATTAAAACATTGGTTAAAAATTCTTTTTCTGTGTTGAAATTTTGATTATTACAAAAAATAATTTTCATTCGATCATATAGACTTTTTACGACCCCCTTTTTGACCATTATTGGGTGATTTGAATTAAAATTAAAATATCTGTTTGTATGTGTAGGTTTTCTGTGTATTTTTGTTTCGAAACTATTCAAGTCTTTTGTTATAAGAATGTCAAGAAATGAAAGTTGTTCATTAAATTCTCTTTCTATAGTGAATTTGATTGTGGGTTCTTTGGTGTTAATATGAATTAGAAAATCGTTAAGAAAATGTTCGTTATATGGATAAATTGAAAAAATGTCATCTATATAACGCCACCAAATTAAAGGTTTATATTGATAATTTTCAACAAAATTTAATTCAAAATTTTCCATAAAAATATTACTTAATAAAGGTGATAAAGGCGAACCCATAGCCATACCATTGTTTTGTTGATAGTAATTGGTATTGTATTGAAAATATGTAGTTTTTACGCAAAAAGTAAGTAATTCGAGTATTGTGTCAATACAAAGTTTTGTACGTTCACCAAGGTTAGTATCATTTGCTAATTTACTTCTTACAATATTTAAAGTTTTATCAACAGGTACATTGGTAAATAGACTAACAACATCAAAACTTACCAGAGTATCGTTAGGATTTAAATTAATTTGTGATAGTTTCTCTAAAAAATGTTTTGAGTTTCTTATATATGAGTTAGTGTTGCTAGCAAGTGGATTAAGAATGTTGAGTAGATATTTAGCGATTGGGTGTGGTGGTGAATTTATACAGCTGACTATTGGACGTAGAGGAATATTTAGTTTATGTATTTTTGGTACTCCATAAAAATGAGGTGTTTTACTATTGTGTGGTGTCAGTTTGAATCTTTCTATGTCATTGAATTGATTTTTGTGTTTTTTTAACATATTGTATATCTGTCTCTCAATACGTTCTGTTGGATCATTATTTAGTATTGAGTATTTACCGTCATTTAAAAGAGACATTATCTTTTCATCGTAAGTAATGCAACTCATTATTACGGTTGAATTACCTTTATCGGCTGGTAGAATTTTAATAGTGTTATCTCTTTTTAATGATTGTAATGCTCTTTGTTCTGTGTAGGTTAAGTTTTGTTTAATTTTAAATGGTTTTTCTAGTGTTATTTTAGTTTTAATTCTAAATTCGTCTTTATGTTCTTCTGGCAAGTTTTGTGTTGTTTCTTCAATTGCTGAAATGATATCAAACTTAGGAACGATTTTAGGTGTAACTGAGTAATTTAAACCTTTAGAAAGAACAAGTTTATCAACATCGGATAATACTCTATCAGACAAATTGATTACAGTTTTTTCAATAAAATCGCTATTTCTGGCAATAGAAATTTATTTGTTTAATTTTTCTTAAATGAGATTATTACATTTATTTATATGAATACGTTTTTGTTTATCAAAATTTATTAAATAACTGTTATGAACACAGTTACAAATATGATTGAAATCTATAGGTAAAATTTGGTTTTGCAAGTTTAATTTTAAATTATTAATTTCTATTTGAATTTTATATTTATTAAATCTATGAAACTGTAATCTTTGTCGTAATAAATCATTACTTGCTCTTTCTAAGATTTTTATGGGTTTTTGGTTGTTGTATGGTGCTTTAAGTCTTAAACCTTTAGGAATCAAGTTATTGTTTTTGCTTTTGTGTAAAAAAGTTAAACTGTTTTCAAAATGCAATAGCTTTTTATGTTTATTTTCTAAATCTCTAAAAATAGAACAAATATTAGGCCCATACCTTTGATGTAGATAAGTTCTATATTGTTGTGGAGGATTCATGTTTCAACTTACAGATTTTTGGGGTTTCTCTCCACTATCCTTTTGAACTTGTTATATAGAGCCTCTTCGGCTCTGGCTCCAGGATGTAAACAGCACAAGTGCTAGTTTAGTGACCCTAATATATGATGAAATATGCTGAGCGTTGCATGTTTAAGGTGGATAATCGCTCGCGTTGTTTATAGTTTGCCTTTAATGTTCTTATAATCATTTCCAAGTTCAAGTTCAAACTTAGGACAGGGTGATATTTATTTAATAGTTTATGCTTTTCTAGTAGTTCACAATATATTATTATTTAAAAACGAAATAACAATATAATTATTACAATTACATAATAAACTGGTTTGATTTAAAGTAAATATCATTCAAAATCATGTGCGGATGGGCATCTCGCAACGCCTGCGGTGAGCAATACATCAACAGAACGGTCCCCACCTGAAATAAGTGCGTGCCCACCCGGAAATAAGATGTTGGCAACGCCACTGATCACAAGAAGCCTTAGGTGGTACCATAACCAGGTGCCTGCTTGTCAGAGACAGCCCATAGAATTACATTTGAAGCTTTTCTATATTTTTTAAAATCCCATTCTCGCTTATGTCCTTAATATGCGTTAATGGTGTTTATACAGCCATTAAGGGATGTTCTAGGAGGCCTCCAGCCATTTGATCATAGAAATAATTTTGAAACTTTCCCATACTTTTTAATTTCTCTCAGACTTTTGTGTGGACAATTTATTCACTGATATGCTTTAATGATATTTGTACAGCCATCCATCAATGGATATCTCAGGGAGCCTCCATTGGTATCAGAACCAAATGGTTGTCCGTTAGGGACTGTAATTAATTGTGAAACTTCCTATATATTTTGTTATTTCTTTCTGGCTTATATGTTCTTGTGGTCACTTTAATATTTGATGTGCATTAACGATATTTTGCAAAGCTTGTTATCAATTTAAAACTCTGCTGCTAAATTCTGTTCTAAAGTTGGACGCGAAATTGTTATTTAATTTAAAATAAAATATTATACTCAGCAGATGGCGCTGGACGACAAATTGCTATCAAATTAAAAATTAATTAAGTATATTATATTCGGATTAAATACCTTGAAATATGAACACCACTAGTCTTCGTATCAGTCCTTCCAGCACCGCCTGAAAAACACCTAAGCTAGCTCAGCTCAGGTTGGTCCGATGGTATTTTTTCCCACTCAACAAGTTCCAAATGGTGTACGTAAATATGAAATTAAATCAATATAGGTTAAAGTCCAAGTCGAGGTTGGACGCCACCAAGTTTACTTCTGTTGGCAAAGTCGTATAGTTGTTGTTACGGACACAGTAAAAAAAACTTGGAAATAAAAGAAATGGAGTACAAACTCAAGTATCGAATAAGTAAATAATTACCTGTCGTAGTCTACGCTACCTGCACACAGTTATCACACAAGTTTTAGGCTCTCCAATTTAAGCAAAATGACAACAGTAATTGAGGTCAATACTTTTATTTAGAAAAATAAAGTAAGCTCCTCTAGCTTTCTAAATGAATTCCCTGGGTTGGGAGAACCCAGCTACCCCGCAGTGAAATTTCGAAATGTCACCGATTACTGTTTAACTAGACACACCCTCTTGTCAACATGACAGTTTAAATTGGAATTTTAAGATATGACATAAAAGGAATTGTAATTTAGAATGTTATCCTCCCGTATTCGCTCTGCCCGAAACCTGCCACCTCGACGGCGCTGGCGGCGGCGATAACTCAACCGGATGTTACCACATAAACTATTCTATGTTAATTTAACTCGTATAGAATAGCCTTTCCGTAAGCCCAAGTTGCAAGTTCCTAACAGAAACCAAATCTTCAAAATGCTATGTTACGTTTTTGAAATTAATACCAGAGAAAAAAAAGTAAAATAGATACATTTCATCGGTTATAAAATGCACTAGAAATTATTCAAAAATCTAGTACCCGAGAGAGTAAACTAATAGAACTATGCCGGCGTAGCTACAATTCACAAAGGTTCTATATAAACTTTTAGATATTCGATATCAAATACTATGATATTTATTTAAGCTGTTAAAAATACTGTCTAAGTTTCTAAATTTTGGGTAATTTTTAAAACTCTTTACGGCGGTGCCAAAATTCTACCAAATCACTAACAGGAAAATATAATTGTCGACTAAAATGATCAGTTATCTGTGTTTCGGGACATCTCGTAAACCAGAGAGAAGTTTTCCTCATCCTTCTTCGGACTTCTGGGAAATAATCTGTCCCCGGACATGTCACTGTCAATTAACCAGCTAAAAATTTGTCCATAAACTGACATCCGACATTCTCTGCTGTCATGCAAAAACTATAGAGTAGCCTAATTTGCAAGGTTCCATAATAGTTATTTTCCTAACAAGTGCGCAAAGTGATACTTTTCCGCACGCGACTGATGTTGACCGAACGACGCGAAGCGGAGTTCGGTCAATCAGTCGAGTGCGGAAAAGTCACTTTGCGCAAGTGTTAGGAACAATATTTTTTCTACGAGCGCAGTCCAAACAAGCACAGAATAATAATGACCCATATTTAAATAAAAGAAAAAGTATCTGTCAATTATACCTACTGTTGCTTTACATGAATATTATTGTTGACCTGACATGACTTAAAAAGATATGGTTTTTTGTATAAGTTGTAATATCGCGAATTACGGAAGCTTTGAGAGAAATGAGCCTATTTTTTGGGATACTTCGTTTTACACCTAGATTTGTTTAAAATCTGTCAATCTGACAATTATAAGTATTGTTGCTTGACATAATTTTTTACTACTATACCGAGGATTTCAAAATATATGGTTTTTGGTTTAAGTTACAATATCGCGAATTACGGAAATTTTTAGGGAAAAGAGTATAATTATGACTTAAAACGGTTTCTTATATTGCATAAAAAGTCCAAAAGTGTAAAGTTTCTAAAGGTATATGAAGATGTTATTGTCTCTGGTGATTTTAGAGAATTTTACTTTCCCGCACACTTTCCCGCATAGCGTGCGGGAAAGTACTACTTCGCGCACTGAGTAGCGTGCGCAAAGTAGCCACTTTGCGCACGCTCGTAGAAAAAAGTTCTTAACAACCCTACGGGGAATCCGAAACTAGAACCCTAAAACGGAAATTAATCCATTAAAACAACTTAACATAATGGGAATGCCGAACTCGGCCCCCAGAAACTATTTATTGGAATTTTTCATTCACAAACAACTTAAAACAACTTACCCATAACTGGGGTTAGTAGGTTGACCAAAACCTTCCTGGATAGTTTATAGAAAGTATGGGATAATCGCCATTATGGCCGTTGGTAGACTTTATACCTTCTACTGTAACAACCTCCCTCTCCCGAAAGTTTTAATCGGCTTTCAACCTATTTCATCTCGAAATGGAAATACTTTCCTTCTCAATCCAGGGAATCTTCTTTGGCTACCGAAGAGAACAGTTGACTACCTAAATCAGCAACAACCAATTCTCCTGTTTTTTTCCCATCCTTCTAGATTAATAAACAGAAAATTGTGTAAACACGTCAAAATCGTTCGACTGTCATTCAACTAACTTAAATGACAACTTAAATACTGCTGTCAAGAACTAGTCAGGTTCGGCCTTATTGAAAAAAAATAATAGAGATGATTTTCCAAACGATATACCTTCCTAGAATGACTTCTATAAATAAAAAGAATTTCCACCCATAACAAGCTGTGCTAAGATGTTCTACGCAACCTTTAGCGGTACCAGAGTCAATAGCCTGCTCGTCAGGGCCTGTTCCATATCTTTTATAGAATTGTTTCTTATAATAACTGAGATAAACAAATCGGTGGGGCTTTAGACACTGATACATTTGAAACAATATTTTCAAAATGGCAATCCTTGATAATTCTGCAACAGTATATTGTATAATAAGCACGAATTGGTACTCATTTTCCATGAGTATAAGACATTGTAGCATGAGCCGCAAATCATACAGTAGAGGTTTTAAACTATAATTTTTTAACTATTTTTAGTATTTCTGCAGTTACCTTAATTTTCATTGGTATTTCCTGAATGCATTTTATTTGAAGCAATAATAATATCATTTATGCCATCTTGTCTGTACTTTTTGACGGCTACTATTTGTACAGGGTTATCCAACAAGGACTAGACAAGGCGATTTTTTGAC
>MU184514.1:130407-142558 GCA_016904865.1 Pissodes strobi
CCCATTGATATTTGAAATGTTATATTACGGCTCTGTTAAAGGAAAATCACACTTATATATTTCAAATCCAGCCCTGACTTTTCCTACCCAACTGACATTAGCAAGGTCAAATTTAATTTTTCGCCTGACAGGTCGAGTGATATTGCTGGTTGTTATATTTGCCGTGTTATTGGTGTCTAATATTTATTTATTAAAAGTCTCCAGTTTCCTTATTATCTTTTTACCCAAAAGATTATGATTCTATGTATAGAACAATAATTATTAAGAAGTGTATTTGAAATGCTGCTAAAAAAATTTTTGAAACATCAATTTTTAAGTGATTTTGACAATTTCCAAAAGGAGTCAAAAGGATGGTTTGGTTTAGATAATTTAACAACAGCTCACAAAGAAAAGACTTTTTATTGTAAATATCTAAAAATGTGTCTTCGAACTCATTAATCAGTTTTTTAATATAATATAGGCTGTTGAAACTACGTCCACTACTTGTTCACGAGGATATAAAAGAGCCCCACGACTTAAGGAATTAATTAAATTGTAAGAATCTTCTACAACACAAGGTTCATTTAAAGTTAAATTTTCTTTTCCAAATTCACAACATAATTTTTTTAAAACAATGACAGCTATATCCACTTAAATAAGTGATTACTGGTATTTCAGATGTTATAGCTCCTGTATCAGACTATGTAATTATAATTTTGGGTAATAAATTGGTAACATAGTCAGAATTTAATGAGTTATCTAATGACGGGGGTTCATATTCAGGAATTTAAAAAAATGTATTTACATTAATATCTCCATAATGTTTAGATTTTAATGATAATAAAGATTGAATTCTTAGCATTTTTTCTGACTCATACAGGTGGCGAACAGAGATATGATAATGGCCACCAGCTAATTGCCTATATTTTCCAAAACGCCCTTCCAATGGGTCCGTTTGAAATTTGCCCAATAAGACATACGTCATATTAAGCTCAGTTAAACAGTATTCAGTCACTTCCAGTAGCCCATGAATGGTATGGCTTAATGCAGTGTGGATTTGTCGAGTCGGTGTATTTGCAAAATTAGGTGAATGCCAAGAATCTAGCCAATTTTGCATTTTTAGCAGAAAATTAAATTTCAGATCATCGTTGGAGGCTGATAGTATTTCTCTGGTGAAGGATTCTTGAATTTTATAGTAAATATTTTCCCTTACGAGGCGTTTTAACATTAACTATTCTCCACCAGGTCCATATAATATTAATAAACTCTGCTGTGTCTTGTGA
Source organism: Pissodes strobi (assembly GCA_016904865.1). Lineage (NCBI taxonomy): Eukaryota > Metazoa > Arthropoda > Insecta > Coleoptera > Curculionidae > Pissodes > Pissodes strobi. The sequence goes on from MU184514.1 coordinate 131,670, forward strand.
AGTTATTAACAAAACCTTTCAGAGCCTCTATAATAAAAGTATTAAATATTTTGAGGGCTAATTTAACATTTTGCCCTTCTTAGATGATGGAAAAAGAGCCTTTAAACTAAGGGAATACCAAGGTTTTAATATTATGTATTCATTCTAGTTCATGAAGTTTTTTGACCACTGAAAACGAAGCACATTTTTATTGGCCTGTCTCAAAATCGGGATAGAAATATGCTTGCTCAGGTTTAGAATTTAGCCAGTTGTTAAAAATACATTTTAGTAGATGAACAGTGTCAAAAAGGTAAAATAATGGTCTTTCTCGGGCAATAAGATGGGGGAAAGTTATACTGAGTTCATTCCGTCGTGAAAAATGACTCATTGCCTTGCTATTTATTGCATTATTGTCACTAACTGTACAAAATCCTATGTAGCCAATTTCTTCCAAATTTTCTATTATGTTCTTGATAAAAGTAAAGTTCTTGATAAAGAATTACTTCTTTAAGGCTTGAGCAATGACTTGTGATCATAAATGCAACTGCAGATGATGCTAAAGTATTGCTGTTATTTACTGATATTCCTACAGTGTTTTCTGCCTTATAATCCAAATACGGGTCAATATAATTTTCATCAAAAAGTAATATAACATTTTTATCTTTATCACTCATATATTGAAAAATGTAACGAGCATAGGTTAAAAAAATGCCATTAATCAATATGGGGATCTGTTAAAAATCTGTTACAAATAGATTTTACTGTGTTAGGATGAGGTAAAATAATAGGAGCATGATTACGCAAATATTTATAGGAATGAGGGCTTATAGTAAACAAAATTGAACATAAAACAATAGTGCTCGGTGAATACCGATAGCTCTCTTTTGAGGTACTCAACAAAATTAGCTGTTCTGAAATAAATTTTAGATTTTGTGTAAGTTCATCGGAGCCTTTTAGGTTTAAAGGAATATTCATTACAAATTTATTTTTTTTTGTTTTCTCGTCTTGGCCAGAATCAGGTTGATGTGAATTCATTTTGCACTCGTTATTGGAAGCTTCACTAGTAATGGAGAGGTCATTATTAAGAGGAATTGATATCATATTATCAATTGCATCGGTTAGACATTCTAATTCATCCAAACTGCCGGTTACAAATGGAGATTTTATTTATTTTTGAAACAGAAATAGACTGGCCATATAAAAATGTTTCTAATTTTAAATTATTATTAATTTACTACAATCGCCCAAGTTATTATAGCACCAGGAGTATACTCAAGCTTAAATAAAGTTATTTTATCTATAACTCTTACTGGAAACCACCCTTAACAATAAAATTTGAAAATAGTTTAAAAACTCCTCAAAATTTTGAAAGTATGTAGCCTCTCTATGGATTTTAAACTCCTCTTTACTTTGCTGTATTGCTTGCAACAATTGTAATTCCTCAAGTTCCTTATTTTTTTCGTCTTTACTTTTACGAACAAACACATTTTTTTTAAAAGTAATTGGGGCAGTCTGGAAAAATAGTTGGTATGACATTTTTCTTCAATCGAGGATATTTTAGATGTACTCTAATGATTTTACCTGACTTAGGATCCTGTTGCGAATTAATCCAAACTATATTACCTGGAGAAAAATGTAACTCACACACATTAATGTTTTTATTGTGCACTAAATTGTCACGCGGGATAGCTTGAAGCTACTTCTTTTGCAAGTCATCACTTTTTGGAAAGTTAAAAACATGACTTTTAGGTCCTTTTGGGTAGTTTCCACGGCAGCCTGGTGCACAGCATCCGGACGGCATTGTTCACATAAATTTAAACACACTAAAGTACTAATATTATAAAGAAATTCATCGAAAATCAATCGAAAGTCGAAGAAAAATTATGAATCCGGTCGAACGTCGAAAGAACGCTGCCAACTGACAGGCAGTGTTGCCAGATTTTTAAGAATCGTCTCATCAACCTCGAACTGCTAACGACAGCCCAAATATTAAATCGTTTGCGTTGGTAGCTGCACAATGGTAAAAAATAAATGGGAAAAAATTGTTGTACGCATGGCCTTATATTATTACGAATTTGCAGAATTGCCTCGTCCTGACCATCAGGATTTGGCTCGTCGGGGTCGGTAGAGTTAGCTTCATACATTATTTGGGATGTAAACTATTTAACGTATATTTAGTTGGCCTCTAATTTTTACAGCATTTGTTGAATTACATTTGAAATTATGTTTTTAAATGGAACTAAATATTTATAGAAAATAATTAAGTTATTGGTTAGCAACGTTTATTTTCTTAAAGGTTTTGATTCCGTTATGCTTTACTTTCCGGTTTTTATATATTTACTTTTCGGATTTTAAATATTTATTTGTATTTAATATAACTTTACTATAATATACCAAAGCAAACTTTTATATTAAGTATCTAATATATTGTTAACTGCAATGCAAGACAAATATTTTACGTTTCTTTGAAAAATAATTTGTGGCAACCTACAGTGAGAAGTAGCGGAAATTGTGATAAAGCGCCCAATCTGGCAGCACTGGATCGAAGACGGCGAGATGGAAATTGGAATTCCTGTAGCTCAGCATGGCAATCAACGTTAAACACGGAAGTAGGCGCGATAAAATGATCAATGCTTTTACTGGACTCCTCTTGGCTCCTCTGAATGCTTTTTTTATGGCAAAAACAAAAAAGTAATGACCACCTAGGATGACGTCACTGCTAATTTTAATATTAGCTAGTTGGCCTAGTTGTAGGAGGTAATGGTTGGAGTTAGCCAATTAGGCGGCGTTATATAACCAGGGTTCTGTGACGCGGGGGCAAACTAAATACGCGATCCGAGGTTTAAAAGGGCTTTGAAGTCGTTGCTCATTAGACGACCGTTATACAGTGCCTCTGATTTTTTTAGGAGAACTTTATTTCGGGATCGTGACTTTTTTAGCTTTAGTAACTTACCTCTGTTTTGCTGTTTGCCTTTTGTTTTGTTAATTTTGTTTTATCATACATTTATACGCTTATTAAATAATATACTATTATCCAAGCATGCTCTTATTCAATTCTGGCCTTGCACGGAATAATAGGCCTCGCGGCGATTGGCGCGGAACATGACGCTTCCTCGTTTTATGGCTGCCATTCTTATTCTATGTATACATGAACATGACTCTAATAAGTTTCCTCGAATGAATTTCCCTAACAGCAGGGATGATAAAATCTACTGGCAAGGTGATATTAGTTTTCAGGAATCATAATGCGTCCGCTCGCCGGCATTAATATTGTCATTTCTTTTTATTATCAGTACTCTGTGGTTATAATAAGATAGGTAGCTAGAGTGCAGCGCCTTTTGAATCCATTTTTACAGCTTTGGAAGGGCAGACTTTACCGAAATATTATTTCCGTAAATATTATTAAATTCCTGAAAAATGTTTGAATTCGACACACCGTTCATTAGCAGAATATCGCTCATCACCGATGCATTTATGTGTCCCTATTTTAATGGGTTTCTACTAATTAAGCAAATGCACATATATACTGCCAACAGAGCTGTTGTTAGTACGACCAAAAAGTACTTAAGTATTAAGTACCAGTATTTTTCAAAATTTTAGTTAAGCATAAGTACAAGTACAAGTAAAATAAAAAATATTTAAAATGCTAAGTAAATTTACTTAAATCTTCCAAATTTAAGTACAAGTATCAAGTATCATGAATTAATAAGTAAAGTTTGAGTATTTACTTGACTTTTTGTACTTAATGTCAGAATTAAGTATAAATACTTAAAGGAGTAGTTTAAGTACATTTTTATTTCAAATGGGTATACTTAGCTTATTTTAAATTTTGGAACGTGTCGGATTAAATTTGATTAATATAGGAAGTAGAAGTTTATCTGGAATTTGAACTAAGATTTCACGAGACATCATCACCGTTCTTTACTGTACAGATTAGGCCACCTTAAAAATTGTTTAATTTTTTTCCTAACTCAACATTCAGTCTGCACAAATTTGATTAAAATGTAGGTGGGTAAGTAGGTATTTATTTTCCTTTTCAAAAACCGCTCATACACGGCGATTACTTTTTCAAATGCACAATGTTTGATACATAATTTCGTATTTACAATATACGCATACCTACAGTCCTACAGAGTGACTTATACAGGAGTTATGATGTCACCGATAATTTATTTTAATAGAACACCTAACTTTTTGTTCAATTTTTTAGTTTTACGGAAACCATACCCAATATGTTAATGCAATAATAATTGTTTTTAGATTACTAACGTTCGAAAATTTACATTTTCACATATTGGAAAACTATAAAATAAAACGAGAGCAATTTTTGGGTCAGGTACTTTGTATTTTTAGTAGGTAAGTAAAGTACAAGAATAGTTTTTTATTTATATTACAAAATTAACATTTGCAAACACTTAAACATAAATAAATAATATAACACAAATGCAACTACAAAATTTGTAACATTTTTCATTTTGGATGTACCTAACACTTACATAATCAAATTATGAACATTTCGATGAAAGTTTAAACTGTGTTAGCTTTTAGAAACACCAGCTTTTCAAAATTGCTGTCACTCAATGCATGTCTACGAGGAGTATTAATGATTTGGGCAAAACAAAAAAGGCGTTCAACGGGAGCCGATGAAGGGAGAATTGTGTTGTATTTACGAAAAATAATTTTTATATGTCTATAATCGTCTAACATATTGTAGTATTACCAACCAGGGTCGATTCAACATAGTTGAATGTAAAGTTGTGCTTTGTCTTTATTTTGCCAATGACCGTCAAAATAGATTAAAAAGAAAATCAATCCCTACGTTGTGTTATTATTATATCTTGCACAACTATACCTACCCCTAATGCGCTTCGACGAAACACAATTAGGAAAACTTGAGGGAAAGGTGCGTCATGTAAAAATTAAAACACAGATTCCTAATACGCCTAATTTATTAGAGAAAAACGTGCCGGACTCAGCCTGGAATTCACGAGGGGAAAGAGTACGGCAGAGAAACCCTCGATCTAAATTCCTAAACCGAATAATGCTGTACAACCTTTATTAGTATAATAATTAATTAAATTACTGTCTACCGCACCACAATTCGTCGTTCCACACTTGTGACAATACTACAATACATTCAAAACTGAAGAGTTTGGTATTAGTTAGCGAGACGTCGCCAGCAGGTACTGAGGTCCCATACAGAAGGCTACTCAGCTATAGTTGCAATTTGAGCCAATATCTCTAGACAATCTGCAGGCCGATTGGTATATATTTCCTTCGTCATCGCTTAGACTTTTGATTATGTTATGTAAACACTTTTGTGATTGAATAGCATTTCTTTTGTAGGATGTAAGATTATAGGAGATTACGGAAGAACGATTCGAATAGCTCGTACCTTTACTGTTGCTTATTACTTATAGTCATTTCGATATAATATATTTCAATTCCGAATATATTGTTTTATTCTGTGTAATTGTGCACAGACTACAGATCTTTTATCATTTCGGGTGCTTATAAGCAATTGACACTAAGTAGAACATCAAGGTTACAAATTAATGTTAATTTAAATTTCACATAGGTTTCTAATCTTTTTAAACTAATTAGTTGTTAACTCAAAAATCCAGGCTTGATAGTAACAATGCCTTTCTTACATAATTATACCAAAGCAAATCATGTTAAAAAATAACATAAACGACTTAGTGCGTTTTGCCCGTAAGCCCAAGATTTATAGCTAGGATATTCGCCCAGTCAGGGTAGGAAAATGTTAGTAGTTCCATCAAGTCCCTTGCGTACATTACAATCACATTCATACTAAAACTAAAATTCCAGCATGAAAAGACAGCAAACAATACATTTTTGTTTTCATTTAAAGCAGTGTTATTCACAGCATAAAACGATTACATTAAATATATAGATAGATAGATAGATAGGTAAATTTTTATTTGACGTTACGAAGTTATGTTTGTTGCAAGTCAAAAACATTACATAGTTACAGCATCTAAAATAGTATAAATTATACCACAGATGTAACATACTTAAACAATAATATAATACAAACTAAAATCTACTAGGTATAAAAAACGCTTTTTTTTTAATGGTAAACGGACAAATAAATAACAAACAAAACATTTCAAAGACTAATTAAAAAAATTTGTCCATATACTCATTTACAGAATAAAAGGTATTCTGTGTTAGATGTTTTTAAATTTTTATTTTAAATTTTGCATCGTCGAGACATTTAACAGGGTTGCCAAGTAAAGCATTACATTTAGCGAATTACGATCCGCACTAACAAGCCGATGTCTTGGCGGTACCAAAGCGTGAGAAAAACGCGTCCGATATGGGTGTTCGTCTGATAAACTGGTGTAAGCATTTCTGTTTCTGTGTATCTCTAGAAGACTCTGATACAAGTAGATACACGGAAGGGACATAATGTTATATTTTTTAAAAAGTGACCTGCATGAGGTTAGAGGCCCCATCCCTTCTATTGTGCGAATAGCTCTCTTTTGAGGCTTAAATACCCTATCAGACTGTACAGGGTGTCCAATTTTCGATGGTTTTACGGGGTATCTCCTTTATTATTATAGATAGAGACTTGCGGTTTTCGCATGACTTTGTTACTTTTTTGTGAAACAAAAGTTGCCGTGAACAGAATTTTCTTAACCTCTTTTGTTTTTAAGATACAGGGTGATTTTGAAGATATTGCATTTTTGAGCATGCCTCGTATCTCAGCTATCTTATAAGTTATCAAAAAGGTAAAAACTGTTCCTTAAATAACTTTTTCCGTAGAACCAAGTGCCGCCTTCAAAATGAGTATACGGGGTCTGGTCAAAAAGTTATCGGGCTCTACTTCATTTTTTTAAATGGGACCCCCTATATATTTTTAGATGATTTGGTTAAGCTTTTTACACGCGTTTCAAAAATATATAATATTATATATTTATATTTAATATAGCGTCCAATATTTGCATTTTTTCTTTAAAACATACATTTTTTGCTAGTAGGCCATGGCAGAGACCTTTAGAACAATACATTTCTAACTTTTCAACAATTTTAATTAATAACTAAATGCGACTTATACAAATCAAACACAAAACCTGGTTTTACTTAGAAATATAAAAATAATAATAATTGTAATAATTGTAACAAGGCCTCCAAACGCCTTGTTACCACATTGACGGCCCATTCGGCTACGCGACCCCGCAACTCTCACAGCGCATTTTTAATCTTAAGTCTTAAAGCTGTGACCTGAGCCTGTGTCTTAACCTTTCATATAAGAACAGAAACAGAGACAATGTCTCTAATAAGAAGTACCTAGTACCTACCTAACGTTTGGTTTTTTGACATTCTCCTAAGATTTTAATTGTAACCGCATGTAACGAAAATCACAATAAAATCAAGTTAAGAAAAATCCTTTTTTGTAATGTTTATAAATACTGTTCAAATTGTTCTCCATTATATCTCATACACGTTTCACACATAGTGCGTATGCACCTTAAAGCATTCAAAATAATAAACGGTCGCGCTTGTAAGTATACGAAAGTCTCTTCGGAAGCATTTTTTAACTCTTGCACTGTTCGATTTTGCATTTTATAAATTTTATTTTGTAGGTATCCCCATAAAAAAATCCAAAACGGATAGATCCGGTGACCTTGGTGCCCATCTTATAGGTCCATTTGTTCCAATCCAGTGCTCTGGAAAGTTATTATCAAGATACGTTTTGACAATTTGCGCATTATGAGCAGGGGCTCCGTCTTGCTGCAAAAACAAGAAGCGCCAAAGGAACATCTTATGTTATTTCCGGTACAACGTTTCTCAGGAGGTAATTATTCCCAGTAAGGCTGCCTTCAAATATGTGATATTTGATTTTACTTCCCAGAATAAAACAGGAAACATTAAAGCCAAACCTGCCTTGCCGTTCACGAGGAAATGCAACATGGTTATTTTCCTGTGACCAAAATCTAGCATTATGCCGGTTAAATATACCAGCACTGGTAAAATGCGCCTCATCCGACCATATGACGGTCCCTTCGAAATTATTTTGTGTGTTCAACATTTGTAAATACCAATTACAAAACTCTATTCGACGTTGTCCGTCACCAGGATGTAACTTTTGTACCAAATGATATTTATATGGTTTAAATTTATGCTTTTTTAATATTATTTGAACCCTTGATTTAACAACTACATCAGAATTTTCTACTTGTCTACACGAACTAGTTGGATTTGATTCAACAGAAGCCAAAACGTTTATTTCATCAACCTCACGGTTTTTCTTGTTGCAGCTTTTAGGACGAAGTTTAACAAACGATCCGTGTTCGATTAAATTTGATTTTAGTCTTGTAAAAATTCTTTTATCTGGTTACCTTCTTTCTGGATATCTAGGAGGATATGATTACATGATTAAGTAAAATGGGAAAGAGTTATTATTTATTTTATTACCTGTTAAAATATAATTCCAGAGCCTCATCTGCGTTTTCATTACATTGAATGTAAGTTACGAGCATTTCGTACTTTTCATAATTTTCGAAGACCGCGTTGTAACCCATGATGAAAAAAGTTGTTTATAATAACACAAAACGATAAATAATAATTAATAATAATAACAACAACTATGTATGACTATAAATAATAATAATAATAATTCACTATTCTGACATAAACCACATAAAACTCACACAGTGACATTTGCTTCAATTATTTGCATTGATTATTTTTAATCCGCCATGGCCTACTAGCAAAAAATGTATGTTTTAAATAAAATATGTAAATATTGGACCTAATATTAAATATAAATATATAGTGTTATATATTTTTGAAAAGCGTGTAAAAAGCTTAACCAAACCATCTAAAAACATATAGGGGGTCCCATTTAAAAAATATAAAGTAGGGCCAGATAACTTTTTGACCAGACCCCGTATACTCATTTTGAAGGCGGCACTGAATTCTACGGAAAAAGTTATATAAGAAACAGTTTTTACCTTTTCGATAACTTATCAGATAGCTCAGATACGAGGCATGCTCAAAAATTATATATTTTCAAAATCACCCTGTATCTTAAAAACAAAGCAGGCTATGAAAATTTTGTTCACGGTATCTTTTGTTTCACAAAAAAGTAACAAGTAATGCGAAAACAGCAACTCTTTATCTTTAATAATAAAGGAGATACCCCCTAAATCCATCGAAAATTGGACACCCTGTACTGCGTTGCCCCACAGAATCGCTCCATAGCTTAGTCACAAGAATAATAAATAACCAGAATCCAATGTTTCCTTGTTGCTACGCTTCGCCTGCCGTGACCTCGAACGGGTCGATCCGCCGAAATTCCGCCGAAACTCGCCAGTGTAGGCGCTACGGCTGTAGTAAACTGAGAGTCTAAAATATGGTAAAATTCTAGCTGTTGGAAATGCGGGGTTATACTTTGGATGCATTTTCCCTTGTTGAGTGTTTCGTGTTTTAATGGATTTTTGGACGAGTTAACTTATATTATACACTAAAATCGATTAATAGAGAGTAACCAAAAACCATAAGTTAATAATTTGGCGAAATAAATGTATTGGATAGAAAATAAGTAGTTTTAATTTATTAGCATCTTTAAGATCTTAGGAATGATTAAATCGCTGAAAACGTCAGAATAAATAACTAACCGAAAGTTGATTGGACGACTAACCAAAACTAACCAAATCTATTAAAATTAATTATAACGTATCGAAAGCGGTTCAAATGACTAAGTACCACACTTGGACGACTAATCAAAACTAACCTAATATATTAAAATTTATTATAACATATGATAACCGGGTCAAATGACTACAATAAGTTGAAACTAAGTTAAACTAACCGTAAGTTGATTCAACGACAAACCAAAACTAACCAAATCTATTAAAATGTATTATAATGTATCGGAATCGGTTCAAATGACTAAAATAACTTGATACTATGTGAAACTAAACGAAAGTTGCGTCAACGACTAACCAAAACTAACCAAATCTATTAAAATTAATTATAACGTATCGGAACCGGTTCAAATGACTAAGTAAAATAAGTAGATACTATGTACCACACTTGGACGACTAATCAAAACTAACCTAATATATTAAAATTTATTATAACGTATGGTAACCGGGTCAAATGACTAAAATAAGTTGAAACTAAGTGAAACTAACCGTAAGTTGATTCAACGACTAACCAAAACTATTAAAATTTATTATAATGTATTGGAATCGGTTCAAATGACTAAAATAAGATGAGACTATGTGAAACTAATCGAAAGTTGCGTCAACAACTAACCAAAACTAACCAAATCTATTAAAATTGATTATAACGTATCGTAACCGGTTGAAATGGCTAAAATAAGTTGATACTAACAAAAAAACTCTACACACCGCAGCAGTTGCTCTTGCTGTACAAAGCGCAAATAAGACCGTGCTTAGAATATTGCTCACATATCTGGGGTGCCGCACCAAAGCACACCCTAAAGCTGCTGGATTCCATGTATCTGTTTTACAGATACTTTCACGGCAGATGTTCCCAGGATTTGGCCCGCATCATCCCGCCCCTGGCAACTCCTGTCAGACAGTCACGACAGACGGCAGGAGCGCACCAGTTCGTCGTACAACTAGAAACACCTAGAACATCGCTTTACAAGAACTCCTTTGTCTGGCGCACTGCATCACTGTGGAACTCACTTCCAGGACATCTGTTTCCCACTAATTACAACCTACAACTGTTCAAGAACCGTGTCAATCAACATCTTCGCACACACACCGCTCGTCGAGCGCCATAGGATCTCCCTTTAGTGTGTGTGCCACTGCCATAAAAAAAAACCGAAAGTTGTTTGAACGACTAACCAAATCTATTAAAATTTTATTACGGGGATTTTGCAATAAACACTCAAATATTACAAATTA
>MU184515.1:0-46724 GCA_016904865.1 Pissodes strobi
ATATCATATTGTTAAACTGTTTTATTTAATGTACATTACATAGGAAAGATATCTTTCTATTATTAGAACTCACATTTTATCTCATTCTTTCAGGGTGACAGTTGTGGATTTAGGCACGAGCCTTCAGCTTTGGGATGTGAAACAATGTGTTCCTTTTGGAAAGAAGGAAAATGCCTAAATATACATTGCAATTTTCGACACATGGAACTACGGGTAATTTTTTATTTTGTGTTTTCTATTATTTAGTCTAAGCGGCTCAAATTTCGAGATATAGCAATAGCCTGAACTAAATACTTGTTATACCTAGCGAAAAAATATTAAGGTATTATAGATTTGATTCTATGATTCTATTTGCATTAATCGTGTGATTAGTGCACTTAGAGATGGTAAAATCAATCCCCTTTTGAGGTACAGTAGCTCTGATGGTTACGCAGGTTTTTTAACAGGTGCAAGTGTATCTTTAAGAGTTGCGTTGGACAATTTGATGAGCTACCCCCTTTTGATAGTAACTCTCTAGCTTCACTATGTAATTATATTTCCTAGATCATGAACTTTCTGGTGATGGTAGACTTTCAAGATAAACAAGTTTTTTAAATATATATTTTTTTCAATATTCTGACAATAAATGATACTTTTTAAACTTAAAAAAAATCCAAATTTGATTAATACGCGTTGCCTGCAACTATCTACATTATTATTACCCAAATTTAAAGCAAAATTCGTTGCCAAAGTCAAATTTAACTTAATTAAGCTAATAAAAAAATTCGTCTATGGTGCCTACATTATTGGTGACACTGTATGTCGTGCCATGCCACATTACTTAAACTGATTTTACAAAACCGCTGCAGATCAGCTCACAGAAACAGAGTCAAGCATGTGTCGTGGAAGATTTAAGCTTAATCTGCGACATAGTGTTCGCTATAAGCAACGTTTTAACAAACCTAGTTTATGAATCGCTGAAAACTTTTTCGCTTTGATTTGACTTAATTTTTTTTAAATAAACAACGTAATATTGTGAGCTTACCAAATAAAGTGAAATATAAAAAACGATATGCTGTAATGAGGCATGCTAATTATATTTGAAAAATTACACTAATTCCATTTAATTATAGGGACCTAATAATAGTGACTGTTTGGAGAATCTAATCAATGTTTGAAATCTTACTGGTGATATTTTACTTTAGAAAATGTATGCGGAAATTATATTGGGAAAACATTATATCCATATATGGCAAAATAAACCTGGTGCCTGTCCAATCTCCTGTATGATTGGAATAAAGTGCTCATTATTTTATTATTGCCTTATTTTATTATCCGTCATATAATTTTTGTTTGCAAGCAGAGTACTTTCTAACATATGTTTGGTTAATGTTAAATTTTGTTCGCCAAGACCTCTGCACTTGCGAACCTCTAGAAGTCACCCTTCATACTGTTTATGTTGTTAGAGAAATACAAACTTAGAAATTTATGAATAATAGAACCTCTCGATTTTTATTTATTATTTTACACTAGACTTATGGTGTATAAGATAGATTGAAACCAAGAAATCGTTGGATGAAGCACTTTTGTACGAAACTCACAACATATTGTTGACTCAGTTTAATCCTTCACGAACATAAGAAATGTAGGAAAAGGCACGTGTAAAATTTGAACTAATACAGTACTGTAGTATGACCTACCTGGGTCAGTTCAACATAGTTGAATGAGATAAGTGAAGTTGTGTTTTGTCTTTATTTGGCAATGACCGTCAAAATAGAAAATGATAACCAATCCCTGTTATTATTATATCTTGCACAATTTTACTTATTCATAATGCGCTCGATGGCAACAAAATTAGGGAAATGTAACGTAAGGTGCGTCATGTAAATTAAGCCACAGATTCCTTAGACGCCTAATTTATTAAAGAAAACGTACCAAATTATTAGAGAAAAACGTGCCGGACTCAGCCTGGAATTCACGAAGGGAAAGAGTACGGCAGAGAAACCCTCGATCTAAATTCCTAAATCGAATTATGCTGTATAATATTTATTAATATAATAAAAATTAAATTACTGTCCCGTACCACAATTCGTAGTTCCACACTTGTAACAATACACTTAAAACTGAATGAGTTGTTGTTAGTTAGCCAGACGCCGCTGGCGGGTACTGAAGTCCTGGAATACGGAGGCTACCCAGCTATTAAGTTGCAATTTGGGCCAATATCTCTAGAATGATCATTACATTTATAACTAAGATATTCTCCCGTCAGGGTAGAAAATGGTTAGTATAGATTCATCCAGGCCCTTGCGTACGCTCAGTCATACTAAAATTAAAATCCTAGCTCGAAAAGACAGCAAACAATACATTTTTGTTTTCATTTAAAGCAAAGTTATTCACAGTATAAAACGATTTCATTAAATATGTACACAGGTTATGCCATCAAATATGAATTATATTATACATTATATTATACGTTGAGGGATCTGCGATTGCAGGTCATTAAAGTCGGAAAATCTGAAAATCGTCTGTGTAGTGCGCTGTAAACAACCTGTAAAAACTAGGCTCTGATCCGGGAAAAAAGAAAGGGTCAAAGTACACATTTTGTAAACAGGCCGGTGTTGTGCCCGTTTTTAGTGTGTCTTCGTGTTTGGTGCGGCTCTACTGAGATACCCGCTGACCAGGCCTGGCTTGAATTGGGTTTGGTGCGCTTGACCTTTTCGGCGGTTTTTCCGTCTTTTACTTAATATGCGCTGTCTGAAATGTGACATTGTTGAACCAGAGGCTTCTGCAATGATGTCCTGTGACGGCTGTAACCGACATATTCACAAAGGGTTTGCATGTTCTGAGCTCTCTGCATCACAAATTAGAGTAATGGACCTTAAAGGTAAACGAACTCTAAAATTTTTCTGTTTGGATTGTCAGTCGGGACTGTTAAGCGTCCCTAAGCTTATTTAAGCAATAGCTGAACTAAGGGAAGAGATCTATAACTTGAAATCCCAACCACCTGTAAGTGTTCAGCAACCAAATATGCCCAGTGAGGACTGTTTTAGTGAGATGCAAGAACGTCAGTCGAGAGCGACTAATTTAATGATTTTTAATCTACCTGAGGGCGATGATGGAGTGGAGATACCCAAGCTCTTTGAAGTTCTGACTGTGAATCCTCCTGAAATAGTCAAGATAACTAGAATTGGCAAGAAGAACAAAAATGGGTTTAGATCAGTTAAAGTGGCGTTATCAAAGCAGCAGGAAGTATTGGCGTTACTGAAAAACCGGTCACAGCTAAAGGGCACTAAAATCTATATAAATTCGGATTTAACTCCAAATCAGCGCAAACATGAGAGGACCATTCGCGGTGAGCTCAAGGCACGGATTGCTAAGGGTGAGGATAATTTGCGGGTGATATATAACCGCGGCTTTCCAGTTATTGGATCAAAAAACCATTAAAGTGCCCAGTTTCACGTCCTAAGGATTTTTCTATATATTTTCAAAATGTCAGAGGCCTTCGCACTAAGCTGAGGTATCTTCTGGAATCAGTTCCATCTTGTAACTACGAGATCATCATTTTTGTGGAAACCTGGCTGAATGAGACATTCGGTAACGCCGAGCTATATATGGAAAATTATAGGGTCTACAGAAGGGATCGCTCTTCGCAGACTAGCGATCACTCTAGGGGGGCGGAGTCTTAATTGCAGTGGATAGAGCTGTCAATAGCAGAAAACTTGAGGTTGATGACAACATTGAGGATATCTTTGTGCTCATTGAGGAAGGAAAGAGATCACTTCTCCTGGCTGGTGCCTATTTTCCTCCACGTTCACCCGCAAACGCGTATGAATCTTTTTGTGAGAATGTTGACCATTTCTCCGACATCTACCCCCCAAGCAGAGATAGGTATTTTCGGGGACTTTAATCGTCCTCATTCGCTGTGGTAGAGTGACAATCTTAGTTCGACAGCTCGTGCTTCAGCCGCTGCTACGCCATCCGAAGTGGAAGCATTGGAAGTGATATCCAACATGTGTGCATTCCACAATTTATATCAGCTAAATTCTGTGACAAACGCCTTTAATTCTCTTCTGGACTTGGTACTTTTTCGGGACTATGCTTGCGTGGTTCGGGAGGCTGACGAATGCATGTTGCCTCTGGATGTATACCACCCACCATTGGATGTTTCGGTGCCATTCCACTCAGATTGTAAAAACATTTCTTATTTAAATGATGGCTACTATAGAGATCTCAAATCTGCTGACTATAACTCATTAAATCAGTGGTTGGGGGGCGTTCGCTGGGATGATCTCTTTGCGGGGACCAGTCTGCAAGACATGGTGAGTGTTTTTTATGATATTGTGTACACAGCAGTTGAGTTGTATGTTCCGCTTAAACGGATAGCATCGGGTAAGTTTCCTAAATGGTATTCCGCTGAACTTAAACATCACATAGTTGAAAAAAAGAAAGCACATAAGCAATATAAAAAATCTGGTCTTCAAAAAGATTATCTCGATTTTTCTATATTAAGGTCTCTGTGTAAGAGATTGTCAGTGGAATCTCATAAGGCCTTTGTTGCATTCACAGAAAATTCTCTGGCAGAAAACCCCAAACATTTTTGGAACTATGTAAATTCTAAACGTAAATGTGGTGAAATGCCTGCTCAGTTCCATTACAATGAGGAGAGTAGCTCCTCGGGTATGGAAATATCAAACATGTTTGCAGATTATTTTTCTAAAGTTTATAGCAATAGACAATGTCCAAATGTTAACAAAATCAGCTCGGACTTTTCTAATATAAACATTACGCAATATAATATTACTATATCTGATGTATATATTCATCTACATTCCCTAGATCCACATAAGGGTCCGGGTCCCGATGGATTGCCGCCGTCTCTTATCAAATATTGTAGTTTTGCCCTGGCACGCCCACTGCATATTATATTCAACTTATCTCTAAAGCTGGGTCTGTTCCCAGAAGTTTGGAAGACGAGCTTCCTGACTTCGATACACAAGTCGGGGAATAGGGCATTGGTAACCAATTATAGACCAATTAGCATCCTGAGCATAATCCCCAAGGTCTTTGAAAATATTTTAACAAAGTATTTAACAGTTGAGCTGGGTCCGCTTATCATCCCTCGTCAATTTGGTTTTCAAGCAGGGAAAAGCACAGAGCTAAATCTCCTGTCTTTTGTGGATTTTCTGTCGGAGGCTATGGATGATGGATTGCAGGTGCATTCCATTTACACGGTCTTCTCGAAGGCGTTCGGCAGGGTAAATCACTCACTTTTAGTATCTAAATTAAAGGCGATGGGTGTTGGTGGCCCTGTGCTCAACTGGATAGAGAGTTATTTGACAGGTCGATCACAGATTGTTCGATTTAATAACTTCAAGTCGAACAATATACCTGTGCCTTCTGGAGTTCCTCAAGGATCTCATTTGGGTCCACTTTTCTTCACATTATTTATTAATGACTTGTGCTCTTGTTTTCACCACTGTCAGTTCCTTTTATTTGCGGACGACTTGAAGATGTACATGGCGGTGCAGTCCTCTGATGACTGTTTAAGACTTCAATCCGATCTTGATCGGCTGGTGACCTGGTGTGACTTGAATGGTATGGATTTGAATGCTTCAAAGTGTCACTATCATATTTCATCGGTCTAGGACTGCTCTTGAGCATTCCTATTGCATTGGTCATCAGATGCTCTCCAGTGTCTCTGAAATGAGAGATTTGGGGGTTATTATGGACAGCAAACTCTCATTTGCTGCACATATGGAGAGTGCAATATCTAAGTCTCTTCAACTGCTGGAGTTTGTAAAGCGTGTAGCGCTTGATTTTTCAAATGTCACAGCTATAAAGCAGTTATATTTTGCGATAATAAGACCCTACCTTGAGTATTCTTCTTGTGTTTGGAATCCTTTTTATAATGTATACACTCTGGGTATCGAGAGAGTACAACATACATTTTTTAAATGTATTGCCTATAAAAATAATACTCCTGATCTAACCTACTCTCAGGTTGAGTCGCTTATTAATATCAGTCCTCTTAAAGATCGCCGGACTGTCAGAGACCTTAAAATGCTATATAATATCCTACACAGCAAATACCAATGTCCCTCATTGTTGAGTAAAATCGGGTTGCATCTGCCCTCAAGGGATACTCGTTCTCGTAGCTCTTTTTATATACCGGCGCACAGAACAAATTACGGACTAAACTGTTTTTTGTCAAGGTCTTGCAGACTGGCCAACTTGTCCCTGAATTGGACTTTTTCTCATCACAGTCGTTGTTTTTTAAGGAGCTGCTCAAGCTGTGAGAGCTTCGTATAGAATTGAAATCTCGGTGGCCTAAGTTATAGTTATCATAATTTTGTAATTTCCCCTTTTTTAAAATAAGTGTCCTTAATAGATAGTTCGCTGAAATGTAAATTTGTAAAGTTGCTTATTAGTATTTGGTGTAGTTCGTTGAATTCGTTTGTTAAACATGTCAATTAGATTAAGTGGATGTTTGCTTAAACTAAATTGTAAAGAAATTGTATATTAATGTGAAGTTGGGTTATGCCCGTTAATAAATAAATAAAAATTAAAATAAAAGAAATACTTGTACAAATTATGTTTATAACAATATTATAAATTTCATTTTATTGACCTGTAATACACGATAAAAGAAAAACCAATCACAAAATAAACTGTTCACTGCGCTGGTTTTAGACTATCTAACCCCGTTCTCGAGCGATACGCTTTCGGATCTCCACCAAAAAACCTGCAAAACCCGACTTCAATTTATGACTTGTTTTTCTCTTTTTCTTTTATTATATGTCTATATATAAGGTGTGTCAAACCTAAATGTATAAGGTCTAATGAAATAATATTTTAAATAGGCGGGTTACCTCAGTACTTATCGAAAACACTAACGTTTCATATTTGGGAAGTTTGAGACAAAAATTCGGGATTTGTTAAAATGTACCTGATTTAGGCCTCAGATGAATAATTACTTCCTAGTAAATGTTTCATACAGATCCTTCTTGGAACTAATGTTTGTTTTGCTGTAAATGGTTAGAAATGCCGCGAATGTAAAGAATATAAACAAAATTGGCAGCGAACTCGAGCATTGTTTGTCAACATTTGGATGATCTTGACAGTAAAAAATAGGGACCCATATGAAAGAAATACTCCCCAGTAATTGTTTCATATAGATCCTTATTTGAAATATGATATTTGTAACCGTGGTGGTAAATTGTAACCGAAGCCAATACCAACCAAGGCTGACCTAAGTTAAACAAGACTAACCCAAACTATTGCACTTTGCGTCAGCATTATTCTGCTATATTAATTTGTGATTAACCTTGCTTAGCCGAAGCTAACAAAACATAATTAGTATAATATAGCGCAGGAATGCTTGCGCGAGGTGCAAGCTTTCCTATATAATATTAATACTAATACTAGTTTGTTTGGGCTAGTTTGCGTTATTTTTGATTAGCATAAATTAGCCGGAAGGCTTGCGGTTCGCGTATTTTGTACGACCTAAAATCAGTTAAATTTTGACTATTTATTGATGATTTGCTCTTTCAAATTTCTTCACAATTCTTCAAATTAGGGCTAAATAACTGCAATATGAAAGGATTACTGAGAAACAATTGTTTCATACGAGTTCTGATCTTTTACGGCCTGAAATCGGGTAAATTTTGTTTATACATGTTCATGATTATTTCTAAGCATGTATATATAGTGATAGAAAAAAAAATAAATAGGGATCTATATGAACTAAAAACTTACAACCAAGCACACTTAAGATTGTGGGAAAACGTAAAACGGGTAATCTGAGAACGTCAAAAAATTGATTGTCTACATAAATGTTTAAAAAATATTTTCAAGAATTAGGTTAGATTACTTGGCTTTACTTTGGATAAAAGTGTTGCATCTAACGATATTATTGCTGTGATATGTTCCATTTGAGGTAAGCTTTTCAATCAACCCACAAAGGATTCAAAATTCGAGGAGTCTTATATAAAATAAGAACCATTAGGAGACCCTACTATTTATTGCTTAGTTATTTTTGTCGCTGTTTCAGATATGTTATATCTCTGTCTTCTTTTTAGAAAAATCGGAAAGTAATTCCCTGCTATTGGGAATCACAGCCTGGTGGTTGTTTAAAACCCCATTGTCCTTTTATGCATCAGAATGCGAGGCCGCTGGCCGGCAACGAAGGCAAATTGAGTAAGTATACTACACAGTTAAAAATAAACTAGCTGACAAGAGTTATAATTCGTTCTCATGATTTACAATTTCTACTTTTCAATCGGGTCGCTTCGAACACTTGTTTTCTAGCTAAAATATTATTTATTTTCTTTCAATACTACTTCCTTCAAATACTATACGATAGTAGTTACATATAAGATCTTAGAAGGTGATAACCTTAACCATAGCTTATAAAGGGGGTTCCGAAAGTAGTGCGTCATATTTGGCCACCATGTTCTATTACAAAAAATAAGAAAATGTTTTCATATAAAGATTAGTCTAAAAATACTTCCTAAGGACAGAGCTGGGCAAAATGCCAAGTGAAAGCATTTTAATACTAAATACTGTCTTACCTAAGAATAAGCAAATACTCAATACAAAAATTATTTAGAAACTTTTAAATCATATATTTTATTAATACGAACACTACAAAAATAAACGAACTAAAATATGCTATAAAATAAGTAATGCGTTTTAAAAAAACTATAACTCTATAACAAAAAAAAGGAGGGACAAACATTAGGCAGTATAAAATTTCAAAAGGTAATATTTTAACTCAAACGACATGATTTAAATGTTTAAATGGATATTAGTAGCCTTCATGAGAACTAATTTTTCAAAGTTCTGATTCTGATACGGCGTGATGGCGTGGTGTTGTGTACGTAGTATAGGAAAACATTTATCTACAGGTACGGATGATGGTAGCGGAGTGGTTATGCTTTAGAAACAGTTTCTATACAACTGGATATTTATGAAGCATAGCCACTGTTCGCGGGCCTTGAAAGTACAGCAATCTTTCTAATTCTTCTCTTCCAGAAGTAGCAGTGGCGAAATGGTGAAAGCATTGTCAGCATCGAATTCGAGTTGAAACTCTTAAAATATTCTGATATTTGTGGTAGATCTCTTTTCGCTTCAAATAAGGTTGTTCATCTCAATTTAAAAGCTAGATGAGAAATTGTGACAAGAATTGCATCGCCATCTTTTAACGTTAGGTATTGCTGGAACCTCTTACGGGTTGGCACTGATCGACTGATCTAATACATGAATAAATTGCTAATAAACCATATCCACAGTTGGCAAAGTATTAATTTTCTTTTTAATTGTTCTACTGGCAATAGAATGTAATATCTCCTTGCAAAATATCTAATGTTAAAGCCAGCGTTTTAAGAACGTGTATGCTTTCTATTAAATATTCGATTCGTAAGGTGAATTTTATCAACTTTAAGTTCAAAAGTTGTATGAAAATATCGTCCATAAACTCTGCTATCCACTTTTAAATTTATCCTGATAACAACTAGGAATTTCCTCACTTAAAGTTTTAATGTTTGAGACATTATAATTATTTATTTCTAAATCCCGATGTATGATATTGACGGTTTTGTTTTGAGCCTATCGCTCCGCCTCACATCCTGTATTTTATCTCTTTTCCTACACTCTGGAGAAAAAGGATAACACAGATTTTTACCATCTGGTTCACTGACGTAATTTTCCAGAGACGTTTGATCTTGCCCACTTAACTCTAGAGTATTTTGTTTCTTTGTAATGCATTCATCAGTGACACCTCGTTTATTCGGGGTTTGATTGCATCTATTAATTATTTTATCTGTTTTACCCGGATGGAGATTGTTTACGAACTTGTCATCGGCACAATCTATTGCGGAGAGGTCCTCATTATTTATTTGAATTGAGTCATTCGTATTTTCTTCTAGATACCTGTCAATTTCGATCGTTTCATCAAGTTCTTTTCTTGATGTTGTAAAATTTGTCTCGTCAAAAATTACATCACGCGAATTATATGTTTCAAACTTAAACTTTAGTTGTTTAAAAACATTTATTTAAATTTAAAACAATAAAATATATTTATTAGTTTCAGTATATTCATTGTTTCAAAACTTAAATGAACAGAGTAACAACTAGTCAAAATCGAAAGCCGAGTGCCCTACGAAGTACCTGGAGCGTATGTATATTTAAGGGTAAAGTAAACAAAGTATCGACGGGCTAAGGTACAGGTGCCAACATAACTCCTCCCTCCTTAAAGCTACGTTTCCACTGGAGGAACATTGAGAACTTTTTGTTTCGTTATTTTTCTTCTTGTCGCCGTAAACATGAAACTTTCAGAAACATATGTAAACTTTTAGTTTCCACTGAAGCAACCAAAATTGTAGTTGTCACTCATGGTTTCTGTTCTTCATTTAAAGCGCAACTTAGTTTTCCACTGGAAGGTTGGAAGTTGGAATTATTGTCTGTAAATTTAGTGTGTGGTGTGTGCTCTGGCCTCTGGTACTATGGATGACGAAGAAATTATGTTAGCGGCGGCGGCGTATATTATCCTATTATCAAAAAAGAAGAAGAGTGCACAAATTTTGGGTAAAGCGAAGTCTTCGAGAGCGAAATCAATATAGTGGTACACACCTGCTAAATGCCTTAAAGAAAGATGATATATATTCAGGAAGAATATCTAATGGAAGTGTCCAAAATATTTTGCGGATGTCCAGCACTGATATCGAATGGCGATTAAGTCAGAATGCTCTGACTGCGCTTCAAAAAATGTTAATGGAAATCACCCTCAATCTACCTAAAGTGGAGGCTCTGCCAGAAAGAAATCTCCCCGTTCCCCGTCCCGTTTGTTTTTTTAGGCGATGACGCATTTCCGCTAACACCAAATTTGCTGAAATCATATCCTGGCGTTGGCGTTGAAGAGAAAGGTTCCTCCGGAAGAATTTTTAATTACCACCTATCTAGGGCCAGGCGGATTTCTGAAAATGTGTTCGGCATTTTATCGGCCAGATTTCGAGTACTGACAAAACCTATTCTCCTTGATGCTGACAAGACTGGACTAGTTGTGACCACTTGTGTCTACATCCACAACTTCCCAAGAACTAGCTTGGGTTCTCGAAAAACATATTCTCTACTTTTGATTCCGAAGATAAAGATACCGGCGACCTTATATCAGGTTTATGGAGAGATGAAATAATTGGTAACACAGCTACACAGCACTTGTATCACTTCAGAAGAAAGCACGTAATTCGACCTTGAAAGCCAAACAAATTAGAGATGAATTTGCCCAATATTTCCTTTCACCTGCAGGACTAGTCTCATGGCAGGATATTTTTAATTTTGTAGCATTTCTTTCCTTAAAAATATAATAATTACAAAAAAGTCAATGGCGTATATTTTTTGTTAATAATATTCATTAAGGTCCCTCGAGCCGCCACTGGACCTAATAATTTTTCTACTTAAGGCGAAATTAGCCTCTTATTACTACAAATAACACTGCTAAAATTTAACAAAATAATAAACTAACAGGTATTTTTTTGATATTTATAAAAAAAAATAAAAAGTTTAACACCCTGTATTTTAAAAACGTAGTGTTGCGCACACATCTTATTAACTTTTTCTCCTTAAATAAGGCGAAAAACCCCCACGCCCCTACTCAAAATAAAATAATTTCATTTACAAAATAACTCTTGTTTTAAATTTATAGAAATACAAGATGTCTGGATTCCTTTTTCAACGCACTTGCGTACTTTGTTTTTATTTGCCAGAAAAAGCAAACTGTCATAAGCAAACCATTTCGATGTAAAATATGCACCAGCGCCAGATTTTTTCATATCTCGTTTTTTTTTTCGTTCCCTATAGAACTCTGCTAAAATATTTTTATTTTTTCTTTTCACTTCTTGTGCACTTGTTCCTATTTTATTGACCAACGTGGTCCAAGCATCATGTTTCCAATTTCTGCATTTATACTCTTTGTCCTTTGCATTCCACAAACACTCATATAATTTATAATTATCAGTTAATTCTATTACAGCGTCATCGGTCCACACAAACGACTTACTTAAATATTATTTGTATTCCCGAAATAGAACCACCACTAAAGGCTTCTCAACAAAATTCTGTTTCCAGTTACTTATTCGTTTCCACTGCGACAGCAACATGTAGCGACTCGTATCTGTTTCGTCGTGTTGCCGATTTTTCTTTGAAGTTTACCGCTCAAATTGAAAACTGGCGACAAGAAGCAAGAACCGCTATTTGTTTCCGAAACATAGAGCAACATTTAGTAACTTTGGGGAACATTTTTGGAAACAAGCAACAGAAACATAGAAGTTTCTTAATGTTCCTCCAGTGGAAACGTAGCTGAGTGCCCTACGAAGTACCTGGAGCGTATTTATATCTAAGGGTAAAGTAAACAAAGTATCTACGGGCTAAGGTACAGGTGCCAACATAACTCCTCCCTCCTTAAGATTCGAAAAATAGGGGAACACGATTTTCCGACGTGTTCAGCTGGGGAAGCTCGATTTTGGTTTCACCATAGGGTTCCTTTGGTTTCTTGCAGGAATTTTCTTTCATTCTATAAATGACGAAAATAGTACCAAGGATGCCCAATGTAATCAAGATGCTTATTGGGACAGTCCAATGGGGTTTTAATATCCCGGGGTACTGAAGTTGGTGCTGCTTCATTGTAGAAATCAGCAGAAATCTTGATTCACTTCTTCAAGTGGGCGATCTCAATGTTTTTGCTTTGATTGAACTCCAATTGGGGAATGTCCAGGCTATAATACATGTTGCTGGATTTTTCTCGCTCGAACATAAGGCCATGTATTTCGAGTGGACACTTATTCATTAGGACCAGGGTAGGTTCTTTCACTGTTGAGCTTCTTTTTAGGTTGGTACAATAATCCATTATTGAAACTGGCTTGGCTGGTATTACAAGGACTTCCTTATTGCTGATTCTGTTGATGCTTGATTTGGTATAATTGACATGGGCGATTGGACAGGTATTTACGTTTCTTGTAAGAATGCACACAATACAGGATTCTTCGGTAGAAAGCTCATCTTGAGGGCAGATGAAGAGGTTTTCTATATTCGGGCATTCTACGTCGAGAGTTGAGTAAAATATAAGGTTGAGAAGAAATAATTATTTGGTTTTTGATTGGGATAGGTATAATTTTATATAATGTAAGGGATTTCGGATCGATAATTGAATGAATGAATGAAAGTGCTTTATTGTCCAAGGATTATTACAATGAATAAATCTTATTGACAAAGCATGATTAAAATTTTGACACATACACAATTTTGTAGTCAATTGAATTTTGACACAAATACATATACCCTAAGTACAAAAGTACCACACTTAACAGAATACTAAGTAATAAATGGCACACCTAGCATATCTAAATACTGTCCTGCTTAAAGAATTCGTCAATGCCATAAAATGCCTTCGACAACAGCCGGTCTTTCAACTTTTTCCTAAACATCCTCAGATTTAGGCTACGTCTCATCTCCAAGCTTAGGTGGTTATATATCTTTAAGCCATTATAAATGAAGGAGTCTCTAATGAGGCTCAGGCGAGGAATAAGTAGGGGCACATGGTCTATCTGTCTCGTGAAATGGATTTGTTGGCGATTAAGAAAATCGGCTTTGTTTTTATGAATAAGGCAAGCAGTTTCTAAGATGAATAAACAGACAAGGGTTAGTATGTTATTGGAAATAAAAAGAGGCTTGCAATGAGCTCTAGGATGGGCATTGCATAAGTTTCTCACTGCTCTTTTCTGAAGAATGAAGACTGATTGGAATAAATACCTTGAACAGCCACCCCAGAATGGAAGGGCATATCTGAGGTGTGATTCAACATTCGCAAAATAAATGTTACGGGCGAAGTGTTTCCCCAATTCTTGGGAGGTAATACGAATAGAGTAGCAGCCAGAGGCCAACTTTTTATTTAATTTTAGAATGTGATGCTGAAACTTTAGACTATCGTCCAAAATCAGCCCAAGGAACCTAGAATTATCAACAGAAGTAATAGAATGATTACCTATCTCAATGTTGTTTACCATACAGTTAAACCCAAGAATGTGAGTCTTCGACAAGTTTAGACAGAGAAGATTAGAGTCGCACCATTCCTTAATTTTATAGATGTCGGACGACATATCAGCCCTGAGTTGGTCTACGTCGCGACCACCCCATGATACAGACGCATCATCCGCGAATGCCGTGATGGAACCAGACGAGTCAAGCTGAAGAAGATCGTTAATGAAGACTAGAAACAAAGTAGGTCTGAAGACAGAGCCCTGAGGGACACCGCATGGAACACTCTGCTTACTGGACGAAACATCCCCCAAAGACACAAACTGAACATGATCCGAGAGAAAGGATTGAAACCACTCATAAGCCACACCACGGAAGCCATAAACCGATAGTTTCCGCAGCAGTATACCTTGGCTCACGCAATCAAACGCTTTAGATAAGTCACAGAACACTGCCGCGGAGGTCTCCCCTCTGTTGATACCCCGAAATAAATTCGACAAGAAATCAAACATAGCATCAGATGTACTCTTACCCTGTTGAAAATCATACTGGTGTTGATTTATTATCTTGTGTTTAACTAAGAAAGAAGTAATTCGTTTACGCGGAAGGGCTTCAACCAGTTTCGATAGTGTGGAGACAAGAGAAATCGGCCTATAATTTGACGGGGAACCATGGTCACCTTCCTCGAAGAGGGGAAGGACCCTGGCAACTTTCAGGCTAGATGGAAAAATCCCCGTCTCAAATGATACGTCAATGGCGGAAGACAACGCAACAATGGCATCCATTGGTAACTGAGCCATTATGTTCAAGGAAATTCCGTCCTCACCAGCAGCCCTCCTGTTTTTCATGGATTTGATAGTTTCATCCACTTCTTGAGGTGTGGTCGGAGAAAAATAAAACGTCTCAGGAACACGGGCGTTGGGGAGATAAGATAGAGGGTCAGTTGCAGGGTGCAAGTCCTTAGTCAGATTTTCGGCAACTGTGCAGTAGTAATTATTGAGGTCGCGTCCATTAATGTTGCATATTTTGATATTATTGGAAACTCTCCCAGTTATTTCACCAACAATGGACCAAGACTCTTTTTGCTGGTTGTTGGAATTACGCAAGCCTTTGGAATAGCACATCTTTTTTGCATTTTTGATAACTTGCCTGTACATCCTTCTGTACCCAAAGAAATAAGACCGGACCATTTCATTATTAGGGTACTTTTTCCGCACAGTATTCCAAAACCTTAGATTAGACGACGATGTGCGAATGCCCTTGGTCTACCACCGCTTGCGATCCCTGCTCCGTACCCTCAGACAGCGAACCGGAAAGGAAACATCAACAATGCTGGCCAACGACTCGTGGAAGCACTGCAGGGGGATCTCCGCATTCAATGTAGAGTCCCAATCGAAGGAAATGCAGCTCTCACGAAACACTCGGAATCCATGCGCGCTGTAGATCCTACCCGGTCTACTCACTCCCGGCAAGGTATTACATGCTAGAGGAATACTTGCTACAATAGCATTATGGTCTGATAACGCCGGGTCAAAAACGTCACAAGGAACAGCATCGCAGATGTTAGAGGCAATGTAATCAATTGTAGTAGATGACGCGTCCGTTACACGAGTGGACTGATGGACATGCATGCTAATATTGAAAGAGTTGAATAAGTTATGTAGTGCCAAGGTCGAACGATTATTAATGTCTTCAAAATCAATGTTTAGATCACCAGTTAAAATTATTTTGTGTTTTAGTGAAAATTTTGACAGGAGAGACTCCAGTCGATCTAAAAATATATAGATTGCATCCAGGAGAGAGATAAATGCATATTATAAAGCAATTTGATTCTCTGGAGTGTAAAATTGAGAACTCAAACTCCCTCTCAACGAGCATGTTATCAAACTTATCAAAGTGGTCAAAAGCCTGAGAGACCCCCTCACTCACAAGGGCGACAGTACCCCCGTACCCTCTACTCAACCTACAAAACTTGGAGTCAACACAATAACCGGGAACATATAAAGGCTCATCTGGCTTAAGCCAATGTTCTGTCAATAGAACAATATCAGGATAATTTAAACTTTCTAAAATAACAAAAAGTTCGTCAATTTTATTGCGAATTGACTGGATATTTAAGAGCAAAATTGAAATGCTCGTGTCATTTTTTACTCTAAAAAAGAGCTGTCAGAAGCAGATTTGTCAGAATCCAGACATACAGGCGGAACGCCGACCTCTAAAGAAGAGTTATTTACTATTGCGTAGTCACTAATGCAAATGTGTTTCAAATTGGACAAAGCGAAAACACCTGTGAGAACACGGCTAGCTAGCACATAATTAACGAGATTCCGACAAAGATGCTTTTTACTAAGTCTATGCCTATTACCTAAAACAATGTTGTCGAAAATTCTGATTGAAGCATGATTGCTATGGAGAAATTGTTGGCACACATTGACAAAACTGATATAGCCACTAGCAACTGATTTTTTATAAGTTAAAGAGAATATTAAGTTTGTAAATGTGCCCATAGAAAACAACTTCCTCAAACTTTTAACATTCATATCCATATTGGACCTTAAATCTATACATATAACTATATTGTCTCTATAGCTGAAAGAAGTAGACAACTGGAAGATTCGATTCGCCATTTGAGTCAGAGAGTAATCAGGATGCAACTCTCCACTGATCCAGACGAAATGCCCCTAGCACTACGGTCACCAAAGACCAACACATCGGGCAGGTCAGGTGTAGACCGAGACTGCAATGCAGCTCGAGTGGTTGTGTCCTGCTCCCGTGCATGAAGCGAGCCACCACTCTCCATAAGTGATGCACTCTGAACCAAGGCGGGGTCAACAACAGACAATTCATTACATAAAGAACGTCCAGTCACATCCGATGCAGGCACAGACAGGGTATCATTGTCGCACTGCCGATCATCAGTAGCGTGAGTTAAGGTATTGGACAAAAGTTGTTTGAAGCTTTCCAGTTCACTTGAGAGAAATTGAATTTCCTGGTCTTGGGTCTCAATTGTTGTATGCATTTGCATATTAAGAT
Organism: Pissodes strobi; assembly: GCA_016904865.1. Classification (NCBI taxonomy): domain Eukaryota; kingdom Metazoa; phylum Arthropoda; class Insecta; order Coleoptera; family Curculionidae; genus Pissodes; species Pissodes strobi. The sequence continues at coordinate 17,041 of MU184515.1, forward strand.
CTTTGATCTCAGATAAGGCATCCATAGATCTGCGCAGCTCCTCTTTATTAGTCTCATAATCAACTTTTAGAGCGTCTTTAGTTCTTTGTAGCTCAGCTGTACTCGCCTCAAGTTCGCTCATATAATTGCTGTCTGCTGTTTGGCAAGCACTATCACAGCTGGATATACCTGATGGGCAAGTCTGAGTGAATGTTGAGACTGTAGAGCAATATGCAGCATGGGCATTTTGGCTTAATTCAAACCATTTGCTTTTCAACGCATTGTTCTCGATTGTAAGGTCACGTTCTAATGACTCTGCCTCCCTGAGAAGAGTCTGATAATCAGTCTTAAGCCTAGCGATATGATTAGATCTGCCTACAAGATCAGCATTGGCTTCCTTTAGGGCTTGCGTAAGGCATGACACTGATGTGGGATCCGAGCTGTTAGCCTGCTCGTAACAGTCCGCAGGGCATAAGACTAGGTTGTCGCGGAAGACCTCCACTCCTCTGCGTCTTTGAAGACAACTTTTATGGTAAATACTATGACATTGTATGCATATTAAGTTATTTTGCGACTTAGTTTTGCAGCACTGGAAAACCAAAGCCATATTTGCAGAAATTTATATAAACTTTGCCCAAGTTCAAAAATGTAAACACTCAATCGGTGAATAAGTAAATAAACAAACCAAGCAGACGACAAAAAAGCATGCAACAACATAAACAAACTAGGTCAGTGCCTCCAAAAAAAACACAAACACATTCCACAACTGTTCACTTTGCAGATAAGAAATAAAGTCAGGTATATCGTCTAAATACTTTGAATCAAATAGCAGGACCCACAGATCAATTAGATTAAAGTCACTTGAATTAATATATCACCAATCTTCGTCAAAATCAAAGGGCAGTTACTCAAAACATTAATCAACATCTCACATAATTTTTAGAATTTTTGGTTTACTTTTGGGACTGTAAATCTTAGATTTTAACAGGAGCAAATGAAATGTGTATATCACTTTCGACGACCAAACAAAATATGATATGTGAATTGCAAATATTACTGTGTCATTTATAATTTTAACTTTGGGGGACATTATTTTATAATATTTAATTGGGCTGTTTAATTGCACTAGATTTTTCTTGGGTATGTTATCTAGTAGTTCTTTAAGTTGAAATTCATTAAGTATAGTATTGTGCATTACATTGAGTCTAGCAAAACTAATAGCTGTCTCTAAATTTATTAAGATTTTTTTATCCTTATAATTTGATTGTTAATGTTATCTGTTATAAGAGATATGCATAAGGCATCAGAGATAGTAAGTTGTCTTGCTTCTAACGTTTCCAATTTGTTTCTAATTTTGTTTTGATTTTCGTTTATTTTGTTAAAATTAGATATAAATGTTTTTGTTACCGTTGACTGTATATATGTTACCGTTGACAGTATACACGGTGTCCCATATAAGAATGCACAGTACAGGGATCTCGCAAACCAGAAGAGGTACAAAGATGATTAAATTAGAGAAAAGGTGTGCCTTGTTGAACCCTACAACGTCATGTTTCGAAATGTAAAAAAATCCGATTACTTCCGAAGATATTTGAGAAAACCCGAATTTTTTCGATTTCGTTTTTATTTTTTTCTGACTTTATTTGAAAAGATGTGACAATACAAATTTCACTTTCCCATTGCCACTTTTCCTGCTCTTCAAGTTGGTGTTATTACATTTTCAATCTGACGTTTCGTTTCTTAGCAACTATCATCAACTTTGTTTTTTTAAATAGTCGAAAACATTTATTTTATTCCTAAAAAAACTTTAATTTCAATCCTAAATTCAACAACATATCGCTATTTACATTTATCCGACGTTTCGGATAAAAAAACCATCGTCAATGGTATTTGATGATGATAATGAAGAAACGAAACGTCGGATCAAAAATCTAATTACGTCATCACGTAGAAGAGGCAAAATGGCATAAGAATGTGAATTTTATTTTGATCAATTTTCTTTATTAAAGCCTTAAAAAAGTGAATAATTGCAATCTACGAATTCTTGAAATTTAAAATATAATTAATTTTTTTCAGATTTTAATGAAGAGGATAGATCACAATAAAATTCACGATCCTATGTCAATTTTTGTCCTCTACCTAATGACATAATTAGATTTTTGATACCACGTTTCGTTCCTTCGTAATAACCATTAAATAACATTGATGATGTTTTTTTCAGCCGGAACGTCGGATAAATGTAAGGAGCGATATGTCGTAGGATTTAAAATTAGTGTTTTTACGAATAAAACAAATTTTTTGGACTATTTGAAAAAACAAAGTTGATGATGGTTGCAAAGAAACGAAACGCCAGATTGAAAATCTAATAACATCAACTTGAAGAGCAGGAAAAGTAGCAATGGGAATGTGAAATTTGTATTGTTATGTCTTTTGAAATAAAGTCAGAAATAAATAAAAACGAAATCGGGAAAATTCGGGTTTTCCCAAATATCTTCGGAAGTAATCGGATTTTTTTAGATTCCAAAGCATGACGTTGTAGGATTCAGCAAGGCACGCTTTTTCTCTAATTTAATCATCTTTGTATCTCTTCTGGTTTCCGGGATCCCTGTAGTGTGCATTCTTATATGGGACACCGTGTATAGGTTGAGTTTTCATTTCGTCGTTAAGGGTTTTTTGATTGTTTAAGATACTTGTGAAGTATGTATTGAATTTTTGTTCGTCGTCCGAATCTAAGGTACCGAAAAATCATTTATTGATTTTACCAAAGGCGTTAATTAGACCGCGATTGGTTTTAGTTTGTGCTAAGATTGCATGTGAGCGTGATAGTTGCTCATTTAACATTTCTTTTGTTTGGTTCAATTTTTCGTTTACTAAAAAGGAGGTGGTATTTTAAATTGTGTTTTAATAAACTATGAGTGTTGTCAATAATGTCTCCAAGATTTTCTAAACAGTTTTTTATTATTTGTGTGTCGATGTGGTAGTATATAATGTGGTGTTATTTTATTATATAGGATGGTCCGAGGACAATTGACAAAATAGGATTATTTAATTTTCTTTCCTCTGCTTCGGTTGCTGTTATTGCGAGAAGCGTCATAATTGTCAGGACTACAAGGTGGGTCAGTCCTCAAGTTTTTTCCTCCAATTACCCAATTGTGGGTGAACGTGGTTTCTCTTAGACGAATGGTTAACACCAACGGCCAGGACTGTAGCTTCAGGAATCGAGCACTATGCAGCTTCCAAATATACTTCTAAGATCCACTAAGACTGCGCCAATTATATGTTTCAAACTTAAACTTTAGTTTTTAAAAACATTTATTTAAATTTAAAACAATAAAATATATTCATTAGTTTTCAGAAATACAATGTTAAGTTTTGACTTAAATGAACAGAGTGACAACTTAACTAGTCAAGATCGAAAGTAAGAGTGCCCTACGAAGTACCTGGAGCGTATTTATATCTAAGTGAAAAGTAAACAAAGTATCTAAGGGCTAAGGTACAGGTGCCAACATAACTCGCGCCATAACAAACCTTTTGTTTTGTGCATTATATATTTTGTAACCATTTGGCACATAACCCACAAGAATTCCTTTTATTGATTTATCATCGAATTTATGCTTTCGTGTTTTAATATGTATGTACATATGCAGTACAACCGAAAAATTTAAATTTCGGTTTTTATTGTGCCATAATTCATACGGGGTCTTTTCTACATTAGTAGCTTTTGAGGGGATCAAATTTAATAAATATGTGTCAGTTAGCACTGCTTCTCCCCACAAACGCTTATTTAACCCTGAGCTGTGTATCATTGCTCTTGCCTTTTCTGTTAACGTTCGATTGATACGTTCCTACTGAGTTTTGTTGCGGAGTGTATGGCACCGTTAAATGATAGGTGATCCCCTTTTGTTTACAAAAGTCTTTCATTTCATTTGATAAATATTCCCTACCGTTATCGCAATATAAATGGACTACTTTTAAGTTTATATTAGACTCGGCTTTTTCTATGTAGTCTTTAAAATAAATTATTAATTCTGTTTTATGACTCATTAAATACGTCACAGTATAGTGCGTATATTCGTCTATAAAATTGACAAAATATATTTTTTTCATTTATGGTAGGTGGCGTTATTGGACCACAGACGTCTGAGTGCACAAGATAGAGTGGCCTTTGAATATAAATTTTATTCTTACATGTAGCAAATGGAAGTCGCGCTTGTTTTCCTTGTATACAAGATTCACATACAAATTCTAGGGGATTTACATTATTCAAACAAACAATGTCTTCGGCTAGTTCTTTCGTTTTAAGTTGAATGAATTTATTTTACTTATATTCATGCCACAGTTTATTTTTATTTTTATTTTCATGAAAACTTATTATTGCCCAACCATTTGTTTTTATTGACAACTCATTTTTAACAATAAATTCTAAAATTTGCAAGTCATTTATGCGCTTACCTATCATTATGGTCTCCTGTCCAACCTTAGCAATGACTTCACCATATGGAGTAAAATTCACGGAGAAACCAGCTTCTTGCATCTTTCTGACTGATAATAGATTCAGGGGAACTTCTTCAGCTTAAAGGACATCGCGCAGAACTCCTGGATAACCCAAATTTGTCAAAACTTCGATGTTTCCCTTGTGTGTTGCTCAAATGCTAGCTTCCTTCTTCGCAACAGAAATTCGAATTGGTTCCTTTATTTTTTGGTACTCTCTGAAGAAACTGAGGTTGTTCACAAGATGTTCGGTAGCGCCCGAATCCAAGATAAATTTTAATTTTCCATTAACGGCCTGTTTTGCATGTTCGTGGGTATTCATCATGAAAGCAAAACTTTCCTTTATTCCTTGAGGAGGTAATGTAGCAGTCATTATTTCAGGTGAGTGTCCAGACCTATGGAATCGTTTTTGATTTTCTTTGGATTTATGCTATCCTTCTTTCTTCACAAATTGTTTATAATAAAAGCAATCTTTCTTCAGATGATTCTTTCGGGCCCAAAAGAAGCACTTTTGATTAGTATTATTATTTTTAAATGTGGAACTATTGAAATGTTTCTTGGTTGATTTTCGCTGGGTTGAAAATTTGTAATTTGGTTGGTACTGCAATGTTGTAGCACTTGTATCGGCACTTTCCTTTTTCAGTTTTTGTTCGTGTTCTAGTAGCAGTTTCTTTACAAAAGCTAAAGTAAGGCGATCATCGGACATAGTTTTTATTGCTGTAATGACGCCATCGTATGAGTGTGGTAAAGTGTTTAATAAATACCACACTTTTGTCATTTCATTGACACTTGTTCCACATGCAACTAAATATCTTATCATTTTCATCCACCTCGATGAATAGCCTTTTTAAACTCATTTCTGCTCTTAATTTATAGTTAAAAAGTTTGTCTTGCACATTTAATTGAGTTGCAGATTTTTGCAGGCATAAGTTTCATCGAAATGTTCAAAAATACCTCGTGCGGTTGCGCCCTCTGGAATATCCCCCAATAAAGAATCATCAAGATATTGGATTACTTTTTCTTTGGTAAAACGTTCCCACTTGCGCCATTCCTCAGTGATTTCTTCCCGCGGTACTTTTATCTAGCACAGCTAACGCAGTCTCTTGTTCAACAATCGCACGTAAATGATACTTCCACACCAAGTAATTGTCACCATTGAATGGCTTAATATTAAATTTAATTTCTTGTTCACTTGCCATTCTTTCGTATTTAGTTTTTTTCTCGCACTCGACCCCGCACTAAAAATGTTTATTTATTTTCCCGCACAATACGCAATTATTTCTACTAATAGTCGGAGACTGGGCCCATAACCTATTAGGATTATGGAAGTAAAATAATACTCGAACCACTAAGAATTTTAGGCAGCTTTAATATTCACGTTTTTGGTGACATACACAAAGACATTCAGAATACTAACTATTGCGTTCTTAAAAAGCCTGATCGAGTTTTGCTTATGCAGCATTACAGTCTCGAATAAAGAAATCACTGTGTGCTTTAATTCGAAGAAGGTGACCTTATTTTTTGTATTTTCAATAGTCAAGATAACAAACGTCCAAATTGGCTCTCCTAAAAATTTCAATTTAATCGGACTTAAATTAAGGGAGATATAGGGTGATTAGCAAAAATAAAAAAAATTACATGAAATTTGAAATTTTTCGGAAATTGACGATTTTCACCAGTTTCGCAATTCCGGATTGTGTGGCGAACTCTAAAATCGGATCCGCCAGGTTGATATACATAAAAATCGATTTTTTTGGGCGGTTGTTTGCGAGTGTTATAGAGGGTCCTTAAAATGCATCGTACCATTACCTCCTATAACTAGGCCTGACGGCTTACGCGTGACGTCATCCAAAGCGGTCTTAACTTATTTACAGGCGTATATTGAAATGTGCAATTTCTTTTAGAATTTTACAGTTAAGTAGACATTTTAGATGCAAAAATCTCGAAAAAATATAACAAAAGCTTGTTTTTTGCAAATTTACCTTTTTTATATGTAGTTTGAAACGTAATTGGCCTAATACAAGACTTCCTAAAAGCTGATATTACTTTAAGCACCACTATTATGACTGATATTACTATTTTTTTTTAATCAAAAATTAAATTGCCAGTTTACTTACCTTTTTCTACATACATAAATAATATTTAAGGGCTTCGGTTTAAAACAAGGCCGCGAGTCATGAAGTCAGCCTTTAGACGTACCTCATTCGATTTTTGTTAAAGGAAAAAGAAATTTCAAAGGAAAAACCTTTGAATATCCAGTTTATAGAATCTATTTTGATAAACTGAAACTAGAAACCACCAATCTATTTAATAGATAGGTGGCAAAATGTCACTATAGGTATAAAGGTATCATAATAGGTAATAGTAATGTCATAGATAAACCAACATAGATCCTCAACGCTTATGGGGTACCGAAATTGCACAGCGACAAGCACCATCTATGCGAATTGCGCGTAAAGCATGGTTCGGCTAAAACATCCAGATGTCGTATGGATCACAAATCAAGCAACAAAACAGCTGAGCGTCGGCAGCGGTCTCTTCAATGCTTTGATATGAATGATATATGAGGGTCGATCAAAAATTTTATGTCCTAATTTAAATAACAAAAATAGGTAAAGCTAAGATTAAACAAAAACATATGGAAGTTAGAAAAACAACAAAAGACGTCATACATTACATAATATATTAAGAAAATGAAAGTACAGCTAATATAATTACATCTAATATGTGCGTCTATTCAATAACAAACAAAGATAGTACCTAATAAAACCTATGCTTTAGTTAACATTTGTTTTTTTGCATGGTGGCAGATAAAATAAAAACCTTAAATTCTTTTTAAATCCGACCCGTAACTAATCTATTATAGGTATAGTACCGGAAACATGGCAAGATAATAAATCACAGGTACGTTTTTGTTGGCAATAGTTAAATTGTTAAGAATTAGATACCACTTGTATGTTTTATTATTTCGCCAACTTTCCGCGACAATAGATTAAAAGGTAGTAAATATATATTTAAAAAAAAAAAACTAAAGACAGACATCTAATAATTTTGCATTTTGCTGTCATTAGAACTAGACCTAAGGAGGGACATCCTCGGGAACCTTCCAAACACAAACAATACTTAGTTGTTTTTTTTTTGCGGACTTCGCTTTACATTACAAAATATCTTAGTTAAATTGAACACCAGTTTTTTTTGCGAAGATTTTAATACTAAGACAAAGTTTAGGCAAGTATGAGAACCCTTTTTATGTTAGCTTAAATCTTAACCATTTTCGAAATACCTGGTTGATAATTGAAACTAGTAAAAAAATAAATTGAGTCATTGTATAAAAGCGGTTTTTTAGAAAGGCAAAAACCTATATGCTTTGTAAAATATCCAATTTTCTTTTCTTCGGTACCGCTTTTTTACAATAGCTTGTCCGCCACTTGCACTCTTTGTAAATTTTGCATCGAATCATCAAATTTATTAAATATTTAATATGATTTTCGCAATTATCACCGTCTATAAACAGTTTTTTATAATATGAGATTTTTAATATTCTATGTTGAATGGATTTTAAAATATTATTTTTCTGAGGACATTTGTCAAGAACCATTTTAATAATTAAAAGTGATTTCCTTACGAATTTTGACAAAGTTTCAGTAGGTTTTTTTAAGCCAACAGAAACATTTTTATATGTTTTATTTAATATTAATAACTGGCGCTTGTCGCTCAAATCTAAATTAGAATTATTAATTAAAACATTCTTGCAATTTTCACAACCATATTTTTTCTATAGTTTTTTTGGCTAAGTAACCAGCGAAGTAGGTATTTGCGCAGTCTTGCAATGTGATTTTTGCTGCGTCTTTAAAATCTTTAATGCTAGTGCTGGAGGTTGATGTAGATAGCATAGATGATACGGAACAAATTTCTTCATCAACAATTTGCTGGTCCGTGTGCACGTGAACGGTATTAATTGTCTTTAATGGTTTATTTTCAAAAATTAAATTTATGTCGTCATCGGTCAAGCAATTTGAAGATGTTATAGGTTTTAATAAGTTTACTTTTAGCGAAATGCGAAGAGTTGTTCGAAATGTTCTAACTGTAGGATTAGGATTGTACCCTCCCCTTTGTCTAAAACATGCAAACTTATTTTCAATCGGATCCTGGTTTAATCGACTGGTGTATAAAATAGGTTGAGCTATTTTTTAAGATCATCATGCAATGCTAAAATCGCCCTTAAAGATTGGATCATGCCATCAAAGCAATCAGGCCTGGTATATTTATTAGAACCTACAATTTTTTCAAAGACAAGCAATTTTGAAATAGCATTTTCCATCGTCTCCCTAACTAAAGGTCGTTCAACGGAAAGAGCACAAGCATATGGATTTTTTGAATATAATTCTTTACTGTTTAGGGTGTCAAATAAGTTATTTACAAATTCTAAAAAATCTGCAGTATCTAATGCTGTTTTCGATATTAGTTCTCCAGTCTGATGAGCAGTTCGCATAGCAGAAGCCATAGACAAACTAAATACCTGTGTGGCTAAACTACAGCTCATTTTTTGAAAATTATCGGGGTTTATATGCGTCTCGGTAATTTTCATTAGACTTCTGCCAGTGGAACTGGATAAGTCAATTTTATAGGTGTCAACAACATCAGAAAAACTCACAATTTTGTTATTAAATAAGTAATTATTATTTATAAAATTATTTCGGAAATTTTTTATTAAATGAGGAGCGTCATATATTGAATAAACTTTTAAAGAATTTACAAAAAAAAGGATTTTCTTTGTTTACTCCCAACATTTTAAGCGCAGATTGATTGTTTTTCCTTGGTCGCAAATAACTGACACAACATTCAAACCGGAGTTTAATAGATGTTGTATTCCCTCTACTATAAGTTTTTTTAAGTCTTATGTTTTTAACTGTATTTCCAGAAACAAAATATGCAAAAGGCAATTTCCAATTTGAATGAACTCCTCTTATTAAAAAAGTAAAATTTGGGTCCCGAACTGGTTCTTTCTATTAGATTCTCCATGATCGTGAAATCCCTCGATTTTCTCGTACTTTGTTGAGTACTCAATACATTTTTTTATCTTGATTTCATCAAATAATAACGAACAAACTTTTTCGGAATCAGACATAGTTTCAACCTTTCGTTTTATTTCCTGAATTACTGGAAAATTAAAACCTGCTAAGCAATCTAATTCGCTTAGCCAATTTGTTATTGTGCTAACAGCAGGTAATTTAATTTTGAGCGCATTCCGCCAGTAATTATAAGCACTAGGATATTTGTAATATGAAAGCAGGGCAAAATCCTTTTCCTCCTTTGTCCAGGCTTGGCCTTTTTTGTGTTTTGTCTGCATAAAGACGAGGGCTGCGGCGTGCTTTGATGGAAGCTCACAGTCTTCAACAATGGTTTTGCCGTGTGGAAGTAGTGTTTGCTTATTTAGCCTACGCTTCAATTGAGCAATACGTAAATTTTTTTGCCTCAATTTGTCTTTTTGTTTATTAATTACGGATCTTAACCGTAATATAGTTTGATCTTTGTCATGGGAAAAAAGACAACGCCTAGTACTTTTTATTCTGCGGGGAGTAGGCATATCACTTACAGCATTCATTAAGCACCGAGTATTGGAACTTAGGTGGATGGTGATGTACTAGTAAAGGCCACCTGCGGTGATTTTTCAGGTTTATCTCTACTGTAACATTTCTTTGGTGTTAGTACTTTTAATATTTTTGGCGATTCCAGGACTGTTTGCTGATCTCGACTTAGCTCATCATATTTTCTTGATATCGCTATTCGAAACACTCGGTTTCTTTTGATTTTGTCAATGAAGTCTCTTTCATCAAAATGCTTACTGCATACCACTTTTTTATTTAAACTTTCAGGAGATAGATCCAACAACTGGATATTCCCTGAAAAAAATAATAAATAAAAACTCTTTTTTGGATATAATTTTTGAATTTAGGGATGCCGCGGTGATTCCCCAAATTCTGGGGCCCGCTGATCGATTTAACTGTTAATGTTTTCGAATTGCAACGTTGTCGGCTTTCGTTAATTACTTTAGTTTTGAAATAGCCAAATGAAACAAATCAATATATGCCAAAAAAATCGGTATTTATCCCGGGATTAAATCTGATCTAATCCCGGTATTTTCGAGACACATTTTCCTTCGGCATCCCGGGATTTCCAGATCTCGGGATTGACATCCTTATTGTGATATATGCCCCAAAACTTTTTCAATCTTTTCTTACATCTCTCTTGGTTTTGAAATATTGATATTTTTTGAAATAACGGTCCATTATGTTCATAACGTTTAGTAAGAGATGAAAAAGGAACTTCTGCGTTAAGGATACGAGAGTACAGATACTCCTTTATAACTCTTGCAAAAATTATTATTTGGGCTCTCATGCAAGGTGTCACAATTCGAGGATAATTAAAAATTTTAATGTTTTTCGAATTTTTTAATTTTTTTATGTCAAAATCTGGTCTACGTCTTTAATTTTTGGCGGTTTTTTATATCGTCAATATTAAAGAGATCGCTTTTCCCTACGGTTTTCTGAATAACATTAAAAATAACGTTGAAGAAAAATACTCTGTCAAATCAAGAACAGAAAACTCCTGCATAATGTTTTAATTTCACCAGCCGGCTCTGTTCCGTTCAAATATAATAATACTTTTTACACCGTCCTCGTAAAGAGCGGTTACTTTACTTTGCTTTATTATTAATCCTAATTGTTAATAATTTGCGAAGTCAGTAAAAAAAAACCGCGCGTCTCGAATTCTAGAATCAGCAGAAAGAAAGGCTGCCCACGTCTCGCAAACCCCTTGAGACGCCCACATCAAGCACCGAGATTATTCGGTGAATCGCGCCGCAGTGGCTAAAATCAGTTAATAGTTCGTTTAAGTTAAGTAGCATTAGCCAAGTAAGCGACGGCGACGGCCGTTTTTACCGGCCAGGCGTTCACGCCCTAAAATATATGTAATGGTTAAGTAAAATAAATAAGTAGGTAACAACGCAAAATCAGTGTTTATGTGTTGCAATCGATTGAAATACGAGAAATAGCTCGATTTCAGTTCCGAATGGCACAGGCTTAAAAGCGGAACTAAGAATGTTTAAAAACATAATAAAATGCTTTGGAGTAGGTTGGGAGCACCTCGGTATATGTCGGACTAGTTCGGGGTAGGTCAAGAGTAGCTCGTAGTAGTTCGGAAAAGGTCGGAAGTAAGTCGTAGTAGGTTAGGAATAGGTCGGAGTTGGTCAGGAGTAGCTCGGAGTATGTCGGACTATTTCAGGGTATGTTGGGACTACCTAGGATTCCTAGGAATATGCCGGACTAGTTGAGAGTAGGTCGGGATTAGCTCGTAATATGTCGGAGTAGTTCGGGGTAGGTCGGGAGTAGCTCTTAGTAAATCAGGACTAGGTCGGAGTAGTTTAGGGTAGGTCGGGACTAGCTCGTATTAGTTCGGGAGTCCCTCGGAGTTGGGCAGGAGTAGGTCGGGGTAGTTGGGAGTAGGTCGATTTTTTAAATCGATTCAGTAGTTCCAGAAATTACCCCCTACATAATAATCAATGATTTATTTGACCTTTACCCCCTAAGTGCGCCTCTGGGAAATATTGTTAGGTATATTTTTTATAATCTAAACGAAATTTCCTTTAATTTAGTATGCCACAAGCCATGTTTTGTAACAAAATACTAAAATTCATGAAACTATGCCCATTCCCCCCCCCCCCCCCCCCTTACCCCTAAGTGCCCATGATTTGGCAGAGTATTTTTTATTCGATTTTAGCGCAATATGTTGGCTATCCATCAAGACCAAGCTTATTAAAATCGGTCAAAAAGTAAACGAGCTATGAAAGCATAGTTTTGTTATGCAGTGAGCATTTAATGATGCATGGCTATGAAGGCACGAGTATGACGACCCGAGCTCTAGGCGAGTGTCGTAATGAATGCGAGTGTCTTAATAGCCATTAAATATGAGTTGCGTACACCATTTCTTTACGACCAGTCATAATAATGAAAATAAGTGCTTAGTACTTCAGCTTTGAAAATTTCCTAACTAAACAGTAATTATGAACTGTCAAAACTGATAAATTTTAAATGTGATGGTCATGGCAATCTTTGATATTGACCGAATATTGCTGTGATGTTGCATTTTGATTGGTTATAACCCTGTATCATAATGAAACGTTGGTATCATAATGAGCCTCATTAAAGTACAGGTAGTAAATGTCTAATAAATCAATTAAAGTATAGGAGTAGAAAAATAAATATGTGCTACATTTTATAGTCCACCTGGTATAATAGGGTATGTGATATTTAGATTAAATCCTTAATTGCTTGTAATGGATGTGTGTAATGCTTACGCACAAGCAATATAAACGATTCTTAAGAAAGGCTCTTACCTTTCTGAAGTGTAAATTACGAATTTATGGCATTGGTCGTCAAAAAGTGATATATACTAACCTGATTTTAATACCCATTCCTTCGAAATTTGTGGATTTTTGGGAAATCTAAACATATGTACATTCGCTGTGTTTGTCAAGCTGTTGGACCAGTCATAGAAGCTGCACTTATTGCGACGTTTTTTGGGCACTTCACTCATGTTTAATGTTAAATAATTATATATTCAAAAGAAATCACACTATATTTACAAAATGTTTTAAACAACAATATTTAACAGAATATTTTAAAATCGATTAAAATAATTATTTACAAACAGGCAATGCAAATATTGACCACACCCCGTATACTCCCGTCATCAAAACTAACATATAATACAAGATACAACTCGCTTCAACGGTTCAACGAAATAATAATATGTTAATATTCGTAACCTTTGCATCGCAACAGCGTGCAACAGAGAGCAGCTGCAATAATCCCACCATTCCCGCGTACATTCTCTCTGTCTCGCCCTATCGAGTACAACACGTGGCCGCTATCGAGTACATTACAGCGTTTGACTTTAGATACAGGCTTTGAGGATCTATGTTGGTTTATCTATGGTAATGTCAAATTTGGTAGTGTGTTTTCTCCTCGGTTTTCTCCATCCAAAGAACCTTGCAATCTTCAAGTATTTATGATAAAACATGAAAGCATATTTTACTTTTTTGTGTTAGATTGGGTATTTTACTCGGTATATTATTGGGGTCTAATATTTATTTATTAAGTCTCCAGTTTTCTTTTTTTTTGTTTTTACCCAAAATATTATGATTATGTTTAGAACAATAATTATTAAGAGGTGTATTTGAAATGCTGCAAAGAAAAATCTTTGAACATCAATTTTTAGGCGATTTTTACAATTTTCAAAGGGAGTCAAAAGGGTGAGTTTAACAGCTCACAAAGAAAAGACTCATTCGTATTTTGTTAAAGGAAAACGAAATTTCAAAGGAAAAGCCTTTGAATATCCAGTTTATCAAAATAGAATCTATTTTGATAAGCTGAAACTAGATACCACCAATCTATTTAATAGATAGGTGGCAAAATGTCACTATAGGTATAAAGGTATCATAAGAGGTAATAGTAATGTCAAATTTGGTATTGTGTTTTCTCCTCGGTTTTCTCCATCCAAAGAATCTTGCAATCTTCAAATATTTATGATAAAACATGGAAGCTTTATACAGGTTTCACATTTTACTTTTTTGTGTTAGATTGGGTATATTACTCGGTATATTATTGGGGTCTAATATTTATTTATTAAGTCTCTAGTTTCCTTTTTTTTGTTTTTACCCAAAAGATTATGATTATCTTTAGAACATTAGTTATTAAGAGGTGTATTTGAAATGCTGCTAAGAAAAATTTTTGAACATCAATTTTTAGGTGATTTTTACAATTTTCAAAGGGAGTCAAAAGGCTGTTTTCATTTAGATAGTTTAACAGCTCACAAAGAAAAGACTTTTTATTGTAAATATCTAAAAATGTGTCTTCAAACTCATTAATCAGTTTTTTAAATACAATATAGGTTGTTGAAACTACGTCCACTACTTGTTCACGAGGATATAAAAAAGCCCCACGACCTAAGGAATTAATTAAATTGTAAGAATCTTCTACAAGGTTCATTTAAAGTTAAATTTTCTTTGCAAAATTCACAATTAATTTTTTAAAAACAATATGACAGCAAATCCACTTAAATAAGTGATTACTGGCATTTCAGATGCTCTGCTGTGTCTTGTGAATGTGACAATTAAGAAAACCTTTCAGAGCCTCTATAATAAAAGGATTAAATATTTTGAGAGCTAATTTAACATTTTGTCTTTCTATAGATGATGGAAAAGGGAATACCCATGTTTTAATATTTTGTCTCGTTTTAGTTCATGAAGTTTTTTGACCACTGAGGGCATATAGCAAACATTGCATTACAGCCTTTATGATGCATAATTACACTAAATATCACTTATCCCAAAATTAGCTAACAGGAACAAATTTTATAAATTTGCTGTACACAATGAACCGGGCGGCCGGCGGCGAGCACAAAATAAACTCTTATTACACGAAAGCAACAGGTCTTAAGTCCAAACATTTTGGAAAGATAAAAACAGGAACTTTAGTTTTTTTCGGCTAGTTTCCACCGTAGCCTGGTGCACAGCATCTGGACGACATTGTTCACATAAATTTAAACACACTAAAGTACTGATATTATAAATAAATTAACAGAAAATCAATCAAAATCGAAGAACAATAATTAAGAAACCGGTCGAACGTCGAAAGTACGCCAACTGGCAGGAGGCAGTGTTGTCAGATTTTTAAGAACCGTCTTGTCATCCTCGAACTGCTAACGACATCCCAAATATTAAATCGTTTGTTGAATGACATTTGAAATTATGTTTTTAAATGGAACTAAATATTTATACAAAATAATTAGGTTATTGGTTAGCAACGTTTATTTTCTTAAAGGTTTTAATTCCGTTATGCTTCACTTTCCGGTTTTTATATATTTATTTTTCGGATTTTAAATATTTATTTATATTTAATATAACTATATTATAGTATACCAAAGCAAGCTTTTACATTAAGTATCTAATATATTGTTAATTGTAATCCAAGACAAATATTTTACGTTTCTTTAAGAAATAATTTGTGGCAAACTACAGTGAGAAGTAGCCCAAATTGTGATAAAGCGTCCAATCTGGCAGCACTGCATACAGAATATATCGAAGACGGCGAGATGGAAATTGGCATTCCAGTTAGTGAAGGGACTATTCGAATACAAATAATCGAAGTATTCGATTCTGGCTTGCATTCGATTCTCAACGAAGAATTCGAATGTCAGAAATATTCGAATGCGCTAACAACGAATTAATCGTCCCTCGATTGCTGGTTGAATCGAAATGAAATATGAATCGGCACAATTCGCGTCAAATGCGATTATAATATAACTTGTTCGATTATGTTGCTCAGACAACAAATAATAGCGGGCTTTGTTTTGTATTATGGTGAACAATAATCGAAAACGCTATACTATAAAAAGTATAAGTTTAATTACTGTGGTAGTTTTTTTAATTGTTGAATATTTTTCTTCTGTATTAAACATATTACTACCTACTTTTAAATGCGGTAGTCGGCAGGTATGACATACAGATTTTTGCAATGTGCAGAAGATAAGGAGTTTTGGGAATTCAAATTTAAATTATTAAAAAGTGATGATTTTAGTAAATCTTTAATAAACTTACGTAATATTTAAACAAAACAACTTTTAACCAATATTTAATTATTTTCAATCGTGAATGCTTTCGCTAATCTGTAAAATATTTTGCTCTTATGCTTAAATGTATCAAGAATGAAGACTTCAAGATCAAACAACCCAGAATCAGACAATTTGTAAATTCGAATTCGAGAACGAGACTTCGAAGTCACTCGAAATCTCGAGAGGTTGAATCGCTAATTGAAACATTCGGAATATCGCGACTAATCCAAATAATTCGATTCTTTGTATTCGAATAATCATTCGATTCTCAAAAGTATTCGAATGCAAGATATTCGATTCTAAAAATCATCCGATTTTCCCTTCACTAATTCCAGTGGCCCAGCGTGGCAATCAACATTAAATACGCAAGTAGAGGTGCGATAAAATAATCAGTACTTTGGCTGGGCTCCTCTGTATGCTTTTCTTATAGCAAAAAAGTATTGACCGCTTAGAATGACGTCACTGCTAATTTTAATATTAGCTAGTTGGCCTAGTTATAGGAGGTATTGATCGTACAGATCCCTCGTTCTCAGACTACAAAGCCGAATGGATGATTCGGCGCCTCCGTAGTTCAAATGCTTATATTTATATAGTTTCTGTTATTTCTAGATAAGTCTGAAAACACCCTTCCAGAGAACTGTATCCAAGCTGGCAACTTCAAAAGTACATCTTCAGTTGACAGTCTAGTTGTTAATTTTGAAGAAGGTATACAACTTGTTAAATAGCTTAATTATGTATATAGTTGACATTTGTTTTTCACCTTGTTGCAATATTTAGAGTTTATTACTCAGTTTTTTGCTCACTAATTATTTACTTGCATTTTTTATTTCTGGTATTATAAAATAGACAATTATTTTTGATCTTTTTAAATGTATAGAGTCGTTGATTCGGTTGTAATGAATTATGGTGGTATATCAGCCTGTTGATTTGTTTGGATCTGTTGTTTAGGGTCTTTTATTAAATACTAACTATTTATTATAATTTTTAAATATTTTAGAACTAACATGCTTTCTCGCCGAACTTGCTGTTGGTTTATTAATAAAATACGTTATCGTATATTATGTAAATGGTAAAATTTATTTTTATGCATTTAGTCCTGGAAGGAACAATGTGTATAGTGCATTTTAGGAGCATCGGTTATATGAGTAATAACCGCTACAGCGAGCCAGGCTTCAGTGTTATCACTGATTTTGAAAAGTCAGGGTGTGTCTCAAGTTTATTAGTGAAGATATGAAAACGGTTAAATTGGCATTTTTTTACATAACAAAGTTTTATTTATGTATAATATTTTCAACAAGATTAGAAACTAAGTTTTGTAGTTCACACATAAAGCGAAAAAGAAAGAACTATATAAACATTTTTATTGTTGATTGTACTCTTGCTAAACGTTAATGCATGGAACAAAACTAATTTCGACAGAGCCAAATTAAGGTATACAGCCTGTTTAAAAAATACAAATAATTTTTTTTCCAGAAGTGCATCATTGCAGAAAAAATTAAGGACGAAATTAAGAAAAAGTTTCCAAGATTTGCCCTGAATTTTCTCCGCAACGGCGTATTTCGCCGTTGCGTTGCGCCCCACGTTGGGCGCCAAAAATTGCAATTTGTGTGTTTCTTAACTTCAATTTTGGTATTTTTTAGATATCCTGATTAACTTATCATTAATTCAGGATTGTCAAAATTAGTTCTTTTTTAACAGCATCGACTTTATTCAAGGTCTTTGTAGACATACTTTAAAACTATCGTCTTTTTGTGGTTTTCCTTGTAAAATCTAGAGGTAAGTTGATAGTGTAAGTCTTCTGCAGGTATGATTTTATAATAATATATTACTGGCATGTAAAGAGGGTGTATATTAATTTGTCATTGAAATCACAACAGTTATAACCACGAAAAAACAACTTGAAATATGGGCGGCTAATAAAAAATTTCAATTTGCGGTTGGAGTAAAGTGCAACATGTTTCACATGGTACCTACTTTTTCCCACTGAATATGACTTCAACTCCTATATGCGATTAGATGTTTGCTGTTTATCCCCATATGTTTTTTTTAAATAGAATGAACTCTTCAATTATTTTCATGTTTCAGTTTGCCCTCCATTTAATTTCACTTTGCTCCATGTATGGGGGGCAAAGTCAAACGAATTGATTTATTTATTTATTTATTTATCGTATGACTTGGGTTTCTACAGATATTTATGTATATACAGGTAAGTAGGTAAAAACATTACAATGTTTACTTATATTGATTTAGAAGGTAAAATTATCTTAAAATTATAGTTGAACACATACGAGCGTGTGGCAAATAGACACTATCCACTACATAGAATAAACTTTTTGGTTACCAATTGTCTCTTTTACAGTTGTATGTCCAGTGAGCTGAGCCATTCCAGTGCAGTAGGGCTATTCATTATAATGTCATTCCAGTCACCCTGGAATTTCCTAGTGGGGCATTCTTTGACGAGGTGGGCTACTGTCTGTTCTTGGGCTCCGCACTCGCAACTTGGGCAGTTGGCCAAACCCCATTTTTATAATGTGAATTTACACCTGGCATGTCTAGTTCTCACTCTGTTTAGCCGGCACCAAGTGTTCCGTCTTAATTGCATGCCGGGGATTGCTTGAGTAGGGTCAAATTGGTTCTGATTATGGGGACGCGTTTCATTGAAAGTTGTCCACTTTGCTCTCCAGCTTTCCTTTAGGTCGAAAGGGGAGATTGATTGTGAGTCCATATGGGCTTCCTGGATCGAAGGCGAGAGTTCGGGATGTGACTTAACACGATGGATTGGTGTTTCTCTGGGGAATGAGGCGTCATTTATTTTCCTCCATTCACGGTCTGTTGTCGTCTGAGATCAGGTGGTGCAATATTGAAGAGCACATGTAGCCAGGCTGTCGGTGTTGACTTGAGGGTACCAGTTACAATTCGCATTGTGGCATTTACGTGTACATCTACTTTCCCAGTGTGAGAGCTTCTGTTCCATACTGGAGCCCAATATTCAGCGAGAGAATACACCAGTGATTGTGCTGCTGTGCGTAGAGTGCCTGCGTGCGCTCCCCAGTTTGCTCCTACTATTTTTCTAATTATGTTGTTTCTAGTTTTTAGCTTTTCTTCCATAATTCAATGTGTCAGCGGTCGAGAGTAACTCCAAGGTATCTGAGATACTGGTTATGTTTTAGTCGTTTTTCCACAGAAAGAGACACTCACTCACAGCACTCACTTCTTGTTTTATTTACATTGGGGCAAAGTCTCCAGTTTTTAAAATATTTATTGATAGTCTCTAAGTCTCGAATTGATACTTTTATAAGTATGTAACCAACTCTACATGTAGGATAGCTAAGGCCCTATACTAACCATTGCTTAACAGTTTTTGTAATTTGTAACTGTACAGTTCCGGTTTAGGTCGGCCATAATCAAAAATTGCCACCATTATGGCCCTTATTATTAATGGCCACTGTTCCCAAGTGCACTAAAGGAAAAAACAAGACGATGTCAAAGGTGGTAATTTAGGTCAGGTTGGGTTAGTTCGAGTTGCCATAACGTACATCTCAATGCAAGCAGAGCTCCTTGGTTATTTGGAAAAAGACCGCGTCCGTATATCATTAAGCAATTTTACTAATAATGACCGGTTTTAGGGTTTGGGCAGTAACCTATTCGCTCTGTGCGTCAGGGTAGTGAGGGAAATGACGAACGATCGTGCGCGCGAGTCGGAGAAATGTGGAACTTTATTTAGCTATCATACCGGACAAATATACAGGTGGAATGAAATCTTTGATATAATGGGTTATCTTAGATGCTGTGCCAAAAATTTTGTGAATAATACGAAAAATTGAGAGTATAAATTTTACTGTTTTCCAACAGCTAAACATAAATTAGCTCAGAGAATAAAGTGGATTGACGCAGTAAGAAAACAAAAGTATCATAACCTGTGTGATATGTTTCCGGAGCAGGTTCTTATGATCATGTCCATTGCACTAATAATCCTTAAAAATATATTTAATAACTTAATTTCAGTTTGTCTATCAATTTCCAGATTGAAAAAATAAATTATTCTAAATCGTCTTCATTCATTCTAAAATAATTTCACTAAAACTTCATGATTCGAATTTTTAATCGTATCAATTTCACAATGCTATTATTAATTATTTTTATTATGATATTCTCATGTTTACGCTTTCATAATCTGCAAAGTTTTAGTATTATGCTGAATACAGACAAAATTGAATATCGAACTTACCTTTTTTTCAGTCGAATCGATAAACAACGTTTTATCTGCAGAACTAATTATATTGCACTAAATTCAACAATTTTTCTTGAATTTACACTCGTTTCCCATGTATTTGACGTGTTACGTATCTAGGAAATTCGCCACATTTGTACCACCAGATGTCGCGTCGTGTAACGCACACAGCGAATACATACATTCCAGTTCCTCGCCCTCTCCGAGCTTCTTGAACACCTATATCACATTTTCCTTGTAATGTAACCCAAACTAACCCCTTGTAAGCTAATGTGTTGATTAGCCCTGTCTACTCCTCCTATATTTTTATTATATATGGTTGTGGGACGAGAATAGCTTTCTTATCTTAGTTTTTACGGAAAACCGATAGAGAGATAGTGCAATAGTTTCGCTCTAATTCAAACGCCGATATTATTTCGAAGGCCGTTTAGGAACCTCTCAGCCCAAAGTATTGAAATTAAGACGATGACGTCATACCCTTAAACAGATCATATAACAATAATTCTTTACCGAGATATTGCCACTGTACTTTTAAAAGCCAAACCTGTCATTTTGCCAGTTTTTTTTTTGAAAAATGAATTTAGGGTTTAAAAAGTACACTCTTAGCCATACAAAATTGACAGAAAATTATCAAATTTCTCCTCCCATGAGTCACTTGCGAGAAATCGGGTGACCTTTTAAAAGGACAGTGGCAAAATGGGCTACTATCATCTGGCAAATATTTTTTTCGATATTGAAAACAAACCAGTATAAATATGTCAATAATTAAGTATATTTAGCTCTAGAACTCTTACGACAAAAATAGAGAAATCTTAAAATAGAAAGTTTAACAAACTAGTCTTTTGTGTGCTGAAAACAATCCTTGGGATGTAAGGCTACTCTACATTTTTTCCAAAAAATGTTGCATTTTTTGTGACAGAAAGTACAGCGAGTTTGCTCCAGGTAGTCTACTCCAACCAGGTAGTCTACTCCATCATATTTGGAGAAGGAATGTGCTTCTTTCGGAAGTCTACTAGTCCTTCCTTCACCATCAAATTTATGAAGACGCCACGAGTTTTGTACAACCATATCAACAAAGTGACTGAAAAGAGGAAAATACCACTTTTTGCCTCGAATGGATGATCTATATAAGCTAATGTTTTGATCAGCCCTGTCCACTCCTCCCATATTTTCATTATATATTTTGACAATGTGTGGCTGTGGGACGAGAATAGCTTTCTTATCTTTTTTTTGAAAATCGTTTGACTTGGGTAGTTGGAAAAACCATAGCATGGTTTGAAGCGATGTTGGCAATGCTGTTGTCATGCCACTTGCACACGATAATTTCATTATCTACTGTTGAAGCATAGTCAAAATTTCCTCGTGGCTGTTTTTTCATTTCATTGGATGACACTATTGGGCGGTAAACAATTTTCTCGTATTGTTCCAGTACCCTTTACGCTTCTAGATTTAGTTCAGAAAGCAGCGGCAAAGAAGTGAATAAATTGTCAAAAAAATATGGTAATTTATGTTATTTGCAGAAGCTTTCAAAGTACCTACAAACTCAAGGACAACACTTGCACTTAATCCTAGAGGCTTATATTCATCTGACAGTTTAGTGTTAAAAGTTCGGCCATTGATTTGTCCTGCCTTCTCGATTTGGTTACACTGTTCTCTCTAAACTTGACTGTTTCAAGGAGGGCTTTTTCAAAATCGCCATTATTATAAATTAAGTCGTCAACTTCGTGTTGTTCTTCTCTTTCATCTTTTTCATTTTGCTCCAGAGTCCTTTCTTCATCTTTGTCGTTTTCATTTTGCTCCAAAACCGTTCCCCTGTTGATACTTCGCTTTCATCTTTTCAGCGCCTCTATATCATATTTCTCTTCTGGAACAACTTTCCTATTGAAGGGAAATATTCCCCCTTTTCTCAACCCATTTTTTATGATATCAGGCTCAACTTCTGACCAAGTTTGCCCTAGTAACAAAGCGAAGTTTTTCTTTGGTAGTCTCACTCCTTGGTGACTTCTTTGCCAAACTGTCAACTTCCTGTCCCATATTGCTTTAAAAGATCTGAGCACTGCTAAATCTAAAGGTTGGAGTAAATGGCTGCTGTGTGCTGGTAGCTTGAGAATATGAATGTTGTGGTTTCGGGCACTTTCTATTAGTGTGTTGTCTACATGGGAAGCATGACCATCATAAATTACGAGAATAGGCTTCTGGTCTGCCACTTCAGGAATAAAAGATTTCATAAAATAATTTCGAAATATTTCAGAAGCGGCAAATGACATATCTTTAAACGTTTCTTCACCTTTGTCGGGTATCCATGAAGACCACACGTTATTACCTTTGAATATCACCAATGGTGGAAGCTTCCCAGCTGCAGCACTGACTCCAGCTAGAACTGTAATATTATCTTTTCCTGACCCAGCTATTATTCTAGATGAAGGTTTTCCTTTCGCTCCAAGTACTTTTATATGCGAGGGATCTGTGCATAATGACGTTTCGTCTAGGTTGGACACACGTTTCGGGAATTCGATCAAATCAAGCTCTTCTAACACTTTTTTCAACAGGTCAAGATATGCGTTTATGAGGAATGGATCCGTCGATTTTTTCCGGCAGTATTCTAGAGACTGTGGTTTCTTCACGGATAGACCATATCGTTTCTTAAAACCAGCGATCCAGTCGTCTCCCGAAATATTATTTTTTAAAGGGTTCGGAATATTATTAATCATTTCAAAATCTCTGACTTTTTCTTTAAATTCGGATGTTGATAAGCCGTAGCCCCATTTCTCCATTATTTTCAAGTTATCCGCAATTTGTGTCTCGACTTCGGGAAGAAGGTGCGTCTTACTTTTTTGGCCTCGAAGTTTGTTTTTTCGCTTGTATAAGGTGATGTAAGGAATACGAAACTCTTCACTTGCTTTTGTGATGCTCATTCGCCCTGATTTTATTTGAACTAAAGCCCTATTCAGGGAAACTTCACCATAAGCAGCTCTCTTTGAAGTCCTTTTATAATTGTGGACCATATTTTTCTCTTTGATAACAGCTGTAAATAAAATTGGAGTGAACTAAACACAAAGGCACATCAACGTGGTAAGTGTAAATTGACTGATTTACGCTTGCCCCATAAACAATAAAACAGGTTATGTTAAAAAACAGTTCTCAATACATCGATTCAGTATATTTCCCAGGTTGAAATAACACTATTACAATGGCAAATACATAATATGAATTATCAAATACTCTATACTTACTTTCTCGGAAATTTATTCACCGCCACGTGGAACTCGTCTGTCTAGCTGCATCGATGTGAAAATGTTTACTGTTGTGTAAAAACAAGAACTCTCGCGCGGACGCGCTACGTTTGGTCCAGTGGCGGGGGGGTATGTTTGTTTGGTTGCCTAATGATAGTTATAACGATGATATTAGATATTCCATATTTTTTCTGGCCCAATTTTACACTTAACCCGTTTATACACTTACCCTAATTATGATGGTTTAGGGCTAAAAGCAAATTGGAAATATAAATGTCAATACAAAATATGCAGAAAAATATTGAGGAATCATTGAGGTTCACCTTTCCTTTTAATGCTATAATTTAACGTATTAAGAATAGGGCGGAAACTGGATTATTTGCGTTTTTTGTACTACCCAAAACAAGATTTTTAGGGTAGGTATTTAAAATGTAAATTAAAAAATATATATCGGTTTATTTAATATTTCAAGATAAAAATTGAATTACGGATAGTTTTAAAATATTCGATGAACTCTGAAAGATTTGATTGTTTTTTTTAACAAGATTGTTTTTATGGATCCTATTTAGTTACAGAATTTAAAAAGCAAATAAGGGAAATTCTGGTGTATAAAAATAGACATATTTGTTGCCAGATTGAGTACGATTTTATTACTTTCTTAAACAAATCTTTTTTACTTTTTACTATTTTTACTATAGTTGATACAACTAATTTAATTAAAAGGTTAATGCGATATTAAGGGCATAACTTTTAGCAATGCAGTTTAACCTTCGGGTAAAGTTTACCAGCACACACCGGTCATAAAAAAGTTTACCATTCTTAATAAATTTTTGTAGGCATTTATTATACTTATAAAATAAGCTTAGAAATGTATTATATTCGTACGGTTTAAGATTTGTTTGGTACACATACATATCATAATATATTAATTTTGGAAAAACGATTTTGAACTAATCTAACTACTGTGAATAAATATTGTCATGATCTATAGATATTAAGGTATCTGTTGTTAGTCTAAGATCCGGTATTAGAACTATATACCCTCATTTGTTATTTAACGATACATTGATAAATCCCAAATGAGTTGCCTAGCTAAATCGCTTTCCTATGCCGTTATACAGGTTGAAACAAATTCGCTTCTACTTTTGGGATCTCGTAAACGGTGAAAGATACAGCAAAGTTTAAATTGGGTCAAAGTTGCGCAATTTAGTGCCCAGTATTTTGACATTTTGAAGCTTGAGATATCTCGAGTACTTCCGAAGATATCCGCAAAAAAACGAATTTTTTTATTTTTGTTTTTAATTTTTTCTGACGTTAATTTTGGAAATATCAAAATGATATTAACACTTTCTAGATGCTCTTTTTAACGGTCTACCCTAAGATGTTGTCAGTTTTCTAAATCAACGTTTCGGTTTCTCAGAACCATCATCAAGTCAATTTTTTTAAATACGAACCTGTAGTTTTTATCAATTTTTTCGCATATTTAGGGGGTAATTTGGTAAAATCCATCACCAGATAATTTTTAATTCTGGCGTTACTGACAAAATTACCGGAACTTTTTTTTTTTTAAATTTGAGATATGAACTTAATCTGCGCCTGTTAGTATTGTAAATTGTCTGAGGGCCAGTTTTTTTACGTGCCTGTTAGTATTACCAAGAGGATAATTTCTGTGATCATCATTGTTGCCACAATTGTTTCCATGGAAATTATCTTCTTGCTAAAGATAACAATGACATAAAAACTGGGCCTCAGGTGTTCATTTTGTTAATAATACCTACAAGTTAAAAATATCTGGTGATGGATTTCACGAAATTACCCTCTAAATATGCAAAAAAATTGTAGGTCTCTATTTAAAAAAAAATTACCTGATGATGGTTCTGAGAAATCGAAATGTTAAGTTAGAAAATTGACAACATCCTAGGATAGATCGTTAAAAAAATGCCTCTAGAAAGTGTCAATATTTTTGCGATATTTCCAAAAATAACGTCACAAGATATTAAAACCCAAATTCGAAATTTTCGGTTTGTCTCGAATATCTCCGGAAGTACTCGAGGTATCTCAAATATCAAAATGTCAAAATACTGGGCACTAAATTGCCCAACTTTGGCCCAATTTAAACTTTGATCTACCTCTTATCGTTTACGAGATCCCAATAGTGGAAAGCGAATTTGTTTCACCCTGTATAATATAAATTCTAATTAACTTTTCTGGAACAACTTTCCCGATTTGTTATTCATCAAAACGAGCAGTAGCTGAGGGAATGTGACATAAGGAATTGGAGAAATATAGGTTGCTTACTTTCCACTCAGCACAACTATGAAGTTGCCAGGTATAAACAGGTGAGAAAGCGTTATTAAGATATCCTCATCAGTTATTTAATCGAATTTTTCATGAAATGGAAACTTATTTTACTCCCTGCCCAACAGTATTAGGTTGCCTTGGCAAAAGTTTGTCATATCCATGGTTGCCTAGATTTTAGATGTTAGGTTTTGACCGCGAGCGTGGAGAGTGACGGGGATCCAGAGTGTGCGCCAGGCAGCTGCTGAGTGAAAGAGAAGAGGACATGCTCCTTACTCCGTGTGATAATCTTACATACACCATTCGTGAAAATATCGATCTTGGCGAAAAATTACATACAGTTAATGTAATATATTAAATTTAGATTCTGCATCAAGTGTCCTTTCATATTGTTGATTTTTGGCAATCTAGAGTAAATGTCATGTAATTTTTGATGAATCTTGTCAATAAATTAATTATTCTTCTTCTCACTATTGGGATCTCGTAAACGGTAAGAGATACGGCAAAGCTTAAATTAGGGCAAAGTTGCGCAATTTAGTGCCCAGTATTTTGACATTTTGATATTTGAGATATCTCGAGTACTTCCGGAAATATCCGAGAAAAACCGAAAACTTCGAATTTGGATTTTAATATTTTGTGACAAAAATAATGACACTTTCTAGAGGCACTTTTTAACGATCTATCCTAGGATGTTGTCAGTTTTCTAACTGAACGTATTGATTTCTCATCATCAAGTCAATTTTTTTGAATACGGGTCTAATTTTTATAATTTTTTTGCATATTTAGGGGGTAATTTCCTAAAATTCATTACCAGATATTTTTAACTTGTAGGTATTATTAACAAATTGAACACCTTGGACAATTTACAATACTAACAGGCGCAGATTAAGTTGATATCTCAAAGTAAAAAAAATCTCGTAATTTTGTCAGTAACTCCTACAACTTAAAAATATCTGGTGATGGATTTTACCAAATTACCCCCTAAATATGCGAAAAAATTGATAAAAACTGAGAAATCGAATCGTTGATTTAGAAAACTGACAACATCCTAGGGTAGATCGTTAAAAAGTGCCTCTAGAAAGTGTTAAATTAAAAACAAAAATCGAAAATTTCGGTTTTTTGCGGATATCTCCGGAAGTACTCGAGATATCTCAAACTTCAAAATGTCAAAATACTGGACACTAAATTGCGCAACTTTGCTCCAATTTAAACTTTGCTGTATCTTTTACCGTTTACGATATCCCATTAGTGGGAAGCGAATTTGTTTCACCCTGTATAACGGCATAGACACGCGATTTAGCTAGGCAACCCATTTGCGATTTATCAATCTATATATTATCTAACATAATATAATCTTTGTCATCGTCAAATAATGAGGGTATATAATTTCTAATACCGGATTTTGCAATATGTATAAATAATCTTTTTCGGTACCAAACTCCTAGAAATAAAACACATTGGCGGATCTAAACCAACGTCGACGGAATTAATTCCCTATGCGTTTTATTTAATATCTATATAAAATGTAGGTATATAAAATACATGTAAAATGTATCTAAATCTAAGTGATGTGTTTCTAAAATATCAAAAATCAAAAAAAAAAAACCTTATTGCCCTAATAAAACTTAATTGCGGTGACTGTATATACATACATTCTTATAACACCTACAAATATACGCAACAGTTTTAAGCAACTAGTGTAACGTGGTTATGTTATTAAGGTAAATTACGCTAAATGCCCTAGTGTTGCCTTAGAGAATACTGCTGTAGAATGTTGTCAGAGCTGATTTCCATATTTTTGTATTGTATCCCCAAAAACCTCTCGATCAAATATTCTTCAGAAACCTCTAAAACTGGTTAGGGCAGGACGAGTCAACAACACTTTTATTTAAGAAAAAAATAACCTTATAACCTCCAAAACCATCAAATTTAGAGACACATTTTATATTGTATTTTTTATTTTAAAATATCTTTTCTAGCTAAATAATTAAGAGCAAACGTGATTTTATTGATTTTGTGAACATTCTTTTAGTGGCGCATACGTTAGATAGAGATAGATATAATATGTGTGGAGGAGGCGTCATCGCCTTTATGTCACTGCAACCTGTAAGATCTATTGCAACCCTCCTTGTACTTAGAGTATTGTGTCCAACCGTGTCTTCTTGATCAGACTTCAAAGTCTCTACAGTGGCTCCATGGTGTAGCTTAACGCTTCTGGATTGGTTGTCCCCGCAGTTTCGAAGCGCAACCTCGAAAGTCCTTCACAGTGGCAGAGAATGTGTTTTGCCGACTCCTCACCTACACAAGGTTTCATCCACCAGGCGTATTAGACTCATATGTCTCTTTTTGTCGTCAGTGTCCTGTTAATAGTCCCACTATCATTCTTATTGACTTCTGATTATAACTTAACAAGTCTGCTGTTTAATTTTGCTAATGAAATCTTTGGCATGTCTATGTCCCGGTAGATTAAACCACCACCTCTGGGACGCTTCTTCTATCCCTTTAGCGCATACTTTGCTTGTACTCAAAAGCCTAATTAACTGACAATTGTCCCTCCTTTTTTCTTTTGTTAAACTTTATTCTCGAATTACATAAAACTGAGACCCGTTGTTAAATTTACCTCCAATTATAACCAATTAACTGTTTATTTTCAACTTTTTTTTCGTAATTGTAAAAATGTGTTATGCCACCTTTGAGGTCTTGCAAAAAAGCTTTTATGTGGTAAGAACATGCTTAAAAATTGTTATAAGGGGAGAGAGAAGTAAACATTCAAAACATTAAATATATTTTTTATAATTTTCATTCGCTAGAAAAGGTATTTTATGAACAAAAATGTAATACGGAATATTTCTGTAAATTTAATGGTTTTGCAGTGGATTTTGTTGTTTAAAAAATATATATTTTTGACTTCCTATCTCAGCTAGTTTTTAAAGTATTAAATAAATATATTTAATAAAGCCGTAACATACTTTTTCCAAAAGATCGACTCCATTTCTCTCCCTAAAACAGCACGCCAATGATAAATGTATAGGCCACATATTTTATTTTCTAACATATGCTTGCCACCCAAATTTTAAGAACATTGCATTATTATTAATAACCGAGATTTGTGAAGATACAGTGTACATAACCTGATCATAACTTATGGATATTAATAATAAAAGATGTTATTAATATTATGAAAGGCTTGTCATCAATATACCTATTTATTTATGTCGTGAATCAAGGCAATTACTTAAGGCCTGTATCAAGAAACTAAACAAAACCCCCGTAATACTGTTGACGATAAGTAAGTAAAAGAGTGGGATTTACACTGGCAGAATGGGATGAAATGTCAGACTTGCTTGAAGATAGCCACGTGAACTTATTGAGGGGGTCAAATCTTGTCCTACATATTTGCGGTTGTACATACATATCTAGGGCTGACATTTGTTCCAACATAATTTTGCGAACGATCTCTGCAAGAGCATTTGATTTGTAAACGAATAATTTCTTGAAAGCGTGAAGAAATAATTGTGATTTAATTATGCAAGATGGTCCAATTTAACCGTTCTTGTATTTTCACCCGTAAGACGAATTGCTAATAACCTTTAATTTGAGACACGTTGTATAACCTTTCGATGACCCTTTACAAGTCTCGATGACAATTAAGTTTCGAAATTAAAATATATGTAGAATTAAGTTTTGAACGGTGGAGGCATTCACGACTGATTAAAATTTTGTTGTCAATATCCAACAAATTTATTAAAATTGTATATTATGCATGAAAGTTTAGTCAT
>MU184515.1:47124-87353 GCA_016904865.1 Pissodes strobi
CCAACAAATTTATTAAAATTGTATATTATGCATGAAAGTTTAGTCATTAATACAATATTTCATAACATTTGCTCACGTGTTGTTAATATGAAGTAGTTGGGGTGCATTCTTGACTTTGCTTATTTTTGCTACTAGTGTTTCTTATGTATCGACCTGTATACTTATTGCTCCTATTACCAAATTACTAGTCGTAGAAGTAACATATTACTTCATATTGTTGACATTTGTTGTTCACATTTTAAATTTGCATTCTTTTTGTGTTTTGTGACTATTTGAATAAGATTTTTTTTTCACGGGGATTACGATTTTAAATGATAATATTTAAGATGTGAACAAACTTAAATTTCTATTCATAATCCTTTACTTTATAGTATACATATTTAAATATATAATTTATTTAATTGTAATATTTTTATTATATCTGGTAATTGTGTTACTAGTGAAATAGGTTGTTCGGTGCTTTTATTCTTTGAAGGCAGCTATTCAAGATCTGTATTAAGTTGTATTACATTTCTTTAATTAAATAATATGTGAACAAGTTTTGTATATTTTAATCTTCATTGTTCAAGGACACTACAAGAATGCACCTTCCAAAATGTAATATAATTAAATTTAGGTGTATTCTTGTAGAGTCAGACACCGAATCCGCGCCATCTGCGTCTCCGGCCAAAATTGGAATCCCAAAAGTGAAGACCTTAGAGGAAATTAAATTAGAAAAAATTGCAGCTGCATGTGCCGCCTACTATTCTTATCCTGGTAAGTATGAAAATATAAATTTAAGTTTTTCGTCGGAATCCTGAACCACTTAGTTTAGTCAACGTCTAATTCAGCAAAAATTAAATGAAGTCTCAAAACCGAGGACCTTTTTGTATTTTATATAACTAAATACTACCCTCATAGTATAAACAAACTAGTAAGTTCACTCAGCGGTAAAACTTTTGATGTAAATCAGCCACATTCTTTAATATCGCGTGATAACTGGAGATGAGCGATGCGCTGCGTAAGTGCGATAGATTCGCGTGGCTTCCTCTAGTCAGGCGTTTACCAGAGATGTATTCAGGAGATTTTATGGACTCGTACCGAAAGACCTACTGACTGCCGGCCGGGTGAAAAATCAAGTGAAACTGAGCAAAGTTGTAAAAATATTTTCATAGGAGGAAATTGAACAAAAAAATGCTATACAGGGTGTCATTTTTAGGTGATACCACTGTTGCTATCTCAGAATCTAACAAGAATTTAGCAACACTGCAAATCGATCTTGAAAAAGCATCAATAATGGCAACTTTTTCTTAGTTGAATCAACTTTGTAGCTTTGACCGTTTCAAAGATGGCAATAATAGTGGAATTACCTAATATTTATTTAAAAGTATATAATAATATAATACTTTGGTTATACTTCTTTGGTTTCATGAGAGTGATTTTTCAAGGCCACGTCACGACATGGATTATGTTTTCGTCCCGCGTTACGGAATTTTCGTATCGTTAATTGGACGACTAACCCAAACTAACCTAATCTATCAAAATTGATTATACCGTATCGGTACCGGTTCAAATGACTACAATAAGTTGAGGCTAAGTAGTTGGTTTGAAGCCTAACTCAAACTAACCAAATCTATTAAAATTGATTATAACGTATCGGAACCGGTTTAAATGACTAAAATAAATTAAAACTAAGTGAAACTAACCGAAACTTCATTCGACGATTAACCGAATCTATTAAAATTGATTATAACGTATCGGCACCGGCACCGGTTCAAAGGACTACAACAAGTTGAGACTAAGTGAAACTAACCGAAAGTTGGTTCGACGACTAGCCCAAACTAACCAACTCTATTAAAACTGATTATAACATATCGGAACCGGTTCAATGACTAAGATAAGTTAAAACTGAGTGAAACTGACCGAAACTGGATACGACGATTAACCAAAACTAACCAAATCTATTAAAATTGATTATAACGTATCGTAACCGGTTCAAATGACTAAAATCAGTTGATACTAACTGAAACTAACCAAATATATTAAAATTGATTATAACGTATCGGAACCGATTCAAATGAATAAAATAAGTTGAGACTAAGTGAAACTAACCGAAAGTTGAATCGACGATTAACCCAAACTAACCAAATTTATTAAAATTGATTATAACGTATCGGAACCGGTTCAAATGATTAAAATAAGTTGAGACTAAGTGGAACTAACCGAAAGTTGAATCGACGACTAACCCAAACTAACCAAATCTATTAAAATTGATTATAAAACGTATCGGAACCGCTTTAGGTTCCGATACGTTATAATTCTATAAGGATTTACTTATTAACATCATCACAATATTACATTTAATTCCTTGACATTTCAATTCAAGTAACAATAGAGGTGCGTAGGCTCTTAGGTGTAACTTCTGATGTTCCATATTTTTTTCTTTGACAGCCATAAAATTTTTGGAATTATTGATGTACCGCATTTGTTTAAGAGTTTTCGAAACAATTTATTATCTGGCCATTTTAAATACGAAAATAAAATAATTCATTTTCATATCATAAATAGATAAAAATTCAGCATCAGCTCGAGCCCTAACAAAAATATCAGAAGCTGATTTGAACCCCAATAATTTTCAGAAAATGTGCCAGTTGGCCCTTCAGGTATTTTCGAAAACGGTTGCAGCAGCCATAAATGCACGCGTGACTACCAAAAAGATCGACTTCAAAAGATGAACCGACACGGCACAGTTCGTTTTAACTCTTAATAGCCTTTTTGACTCCTTATATAGTTGCAAACTTTATGACAAGAATCCCTTTGCATGTGGTTTAAGTGATAAAAAATAATTCTAAATGAAGAGTGAAGGCTGTGTGCATGTACGAAATGTACTAAATGAAAAATTGTATTCCATACATAAATTTATGCATGGAATACAAAAGTTTTTCATTTAGAAAAATAATTCTGTCTTAATGACTTATGAAAGGAAAATATATTTTCCCCAATTTAGTTAAAGTAACAAAAGGGACAAAAGAACCTGGACCTCCTTGTTTTCAAGGTATTGTACAAACAGTCAACTCGGTAATTATGCTGTTTGAAGACGAAAAAAGTGATGGTAGTGGTTTTATTCTTACAAAACAGTTAAACCAAGATTTTTTAGAAACATTTTTGTGTGTCATTAGGCAGAAAGGCGGCTGGAATTTAAAACCATCCGCAAAATCATTTCGACTATCTTTTAGAATACAAACCATTACTAGACTTTTAAAACCGTCACAATATTCCAATTGTAAAGAGGAGTGTGACAGGCAAATATTGTTATCTTCTAATACAACATCAGAAAACAAGGGCAGCGCTGACAATGAATCTTTTAAATTACTTGAAAGTAAAGATGACATTTCTGATACCGAATCCACTAGTAATGCTGAAAATGTATTAATTGAAAACACAACTTACACAACACCTTTGGAAGAATGTGCTGCCACTTATACAGGGTATCTTATTAAACGAATAAATAATACATTTAACTGTTTAGATTGCTTAAATAATTTTGAGAACTGCAATAAAAGTAATATTCCAGAATTTTTAAAGGATCCAAAGCAAATATTTTTATTAAATAAAAATTATGAAGGAAAACGTGGAATGTCTTTAGTTGTACCAAAAGATGACATAGTTGTTTTGTTCAAAAATCATTTTTATATTTCCGTACATATTTTAATCTGTATAAGTCGAGAGAGTACCTTCCGGTAAAAATAACAAACAAAATTTTGGCAAAAAATGTTCCGTGGTTGGGTGATAAAAATATGATAAAAATAATAATTTTTACGTACACAAAGTTTTTTTAATTGAACGGATGGTTTTAACTAACATTTTTTTATGTTTTGTAAATGGACATTAGATAAAAACAAAAAAAGCTTTTCAGCAAAAATTAAACATCAATAAAAAATATATTTTCTCAATAATAAAACAATATACTTAGATAGGTAAACATTACAGGTAAGAAATCGACAGATTTTCAAAATAGCTATTTTTTAGAACTAAAAAGGTAACGTACGTTTTCAAAAACAGTTTCTTACTTAAAAAAAAAGTATTAGTCGAATATTTAGAAGGTCTTTACCACAAAACTTTAATAAGTTTAGCTGTTTAGCTCCTCTGCATTGGTTAATTGTACAGTTTGTTTACGTATAATGTTGCCTCCTTTGACTTGTTTATGTTTTGAGCTTAAAAAAATATTGACTTAAAGTTTTAAATATTATGTATGACAGTTTTTTGTCGAATAAGATTAGATAATCAGTAAAATGCCGACATAATGTATCTAAGACTTTTTTATTTTTATGTTATTTAATAATATAATATATTCTATTTTATAGGAAGAGAGGAATAATGTTGGATGTTGTTATTAAACATGTAGTATTTTTACATTGTCTCCAGACCTATATACCCACCTATGCAAATTTTCAGCTCGATATGACAATTTAAATTCAAAACGGCCCCCTTTTCCTAAATACGGTCCTGTACCGGCTTAAAAACCCGATATTTTTACATTATCTTCGGACCTATATACGTATGCAAATTTTCAGCTTCATACGACAATTTAAATTCAAGATTTGACCCTCTCCTCCCTGTACCAGCTTAAAAACACAATAATTGTAAACGATTAGTTTTTAGTAACACGTTTTATTTCGCCAATACACCTTCGCCAGTACAGTTATCATAATTACATAACGCCATGAGTCGACTCTGCTATCGTACAATAACTATATCTACGCCTTATTTCTAATCTACATATATACTCCGTATTATATAACACCATGACTAGATTCGCCTTCCAGGGTTGTCACGTCCTCGCCTATTTGAACGTCGCCTCTCCAAAATTTGCTTGTTACATTCGGCCATCCTGCAACAATTAATGCCCTCATTAATTTAACTCGCCAGTAAATCAACCAGATCTTATCGATCTATGCATTCGCCATAACACCAAATCGCCTACCCTAAAGGTTTCGCCTGTGGTTGCAACCTTACGCCTTTTATCATTCACCTTTATATTACGCCTTTGTCAGATTTTCACTCGCCTTTAAATCGCCATAGCTCTCGCCTTTCGCCAACAGAGCATTCGCCATTTGCACCTCGCCAGTTAAACTCACTTGCATGCACCTTTCAACCTGACCATTCGCACTTTGCACCTCGTCAGTCAGACTCACTTGCATGCACCTTTCAACCTGAACATTCGCTCTTGGTGTTTTACACCTCGCCTCGCCAAAAGTCAGCATACGCCTTGCTAGGAAACGCCAGCCCGCGCCGGCAGTTGGAAATAATACGCCTTGGATACCCAAAATTCGCCAAACGCCTCTCTCAATTTGAGAATCGCCTCAGAAGACCGCAAAGTCTTCGTCGCCTTCGCCTGCGCATGATCCTGGACTTCCTTGCCCCTCCAATTCCACAATATCGGTTGATGGACGCCGATATCTGTCAAAAGAGGCCAGAAAGCCAGTATACAAGTCGCCAGGGGAAGTGCAACCAAATGCTTTCGCATTCGCCTGTAGATCGAGAGGTAGACCGTCAATCAGACACGAAAGCGCCTTTGTGCCTGAAAGCCCACACCTTTCGATCAACGCCACTTTATCATGATAATAATGGATCATGGTTTCGCCGTCCAATTTAACCCTCGCTATCATCTCCTTGAGCAGCTGAGCAAAGTCATGCACTCTAGGAAACGCCTTCCTAAGAGCCGCCTTCCAGTCTTCCCATGAGAGGTCATATTCATCGAGCCGATCAAACCAGCCCCTTGCTGCGCCTTGCAATTTCGCCTGCATAAAATACGCTCTCTCATAGTTCGACCATTCATGAATATCGCCCAACTGATCAATTTTGCTCAACCACCTGACTACGTTACAGTCCTGGCTGTCAGGATCGAAAGGGTCAAGAATGTCACCGCCTGTCCTTGCCCTTGACCCCATACAGCCCAAACTGCAAGCGGAGTCCGCCCTTTCACTACAAGCATGCTCTACTACCGCCTGAGGAACGCGCTCACCTGATTTATTTTCGCCCTTCTTGTTGCCCTTGGTACCGCCAGTACCAACGGCCGCCCTTTGTTTCGTCGCCTTTTGCTTCGCCGCCCTTGCCATTTCGGCCGCCACAATCTGCTGGATACTAGTTGCCAAACCGCCTTTCAACAGCTTAAGTACCATGGAGACTGTTTCATCTTCCATCGCCGATTCGCCTTCGCCGTGGTCACCGTCGCTTAATTCCAACTCGTAATCGAGCTCTAACTCGTCACCTCTGCCTTCCTCCATAGGAAATCACTTGAAAAACGCCTTTTACACACCAATGCCAATAAACACAGTTAAAATACGCCACAATTTTTACAATAATCACTAATTAATTAGCACACACTTGTTTACTATTATTGTGAATATCTGAAATATCGCCAAATGTCAATCCACTGTCAAGGATAGCAACAAACGCCCGCCTTTTGTAATGGGTTTTTGTGATATCGCCACTCACAAAAAAGAAGAAGTTGCCACTGCGATTTAACTCGCCGAAATCGCGTATTTCACCGTTCTCCACAACAAATAACACAATACGTAGGTTATCCCGACTTCTGATCTGTAAACGATTAGTTTTTAGTAACACGTTTTATTTCGCCAATACACCTTCGCCAGTACAGTTATCATAATTACATAACGCCATGAGTCGACTCTGCTATCGTACAATAACTATATCTACGCCTTATTTCTAATCTACATATATACTCCGTATTATATAACACCATGACTAGATTCGCCTTCCAGGGTTGTCACGTCCTCGCCTATTTGAACGTCGCCTCTCCAAAATTTGCTTGTTACAAATTTTATATTTTTGAGGGACCTATATATGTATGCAAATTTAGAGCTCGATACAATTTAAATTTAAAATTTGACCCTCTTTTCCTGAATACGGCCTATTCCAGCCCAAAAATACTATAATAATTTTACAATGTCTCCGGACCTAAAAACGTATGCAAATTTAAAACGATACGATTTAAATTTAAAATTTGGCCCCCTTCTCCTGAATACGGGCCTGTTCCATCTCAAAAATACTATAATAATTTTGCAAAGTCTCCGGACCTAAAAACGTGTGCAAATTTTCAGCTTGATACAATTTTAATATAAAATTTGGCACTCTCCTCCTAAATACGGTCTTGTACCAGCTTAAAAACACGAAAATTTTGCATTTTTATCCAAACTAAATATTACGTAAAAATTTCAGCCCCATCGGTTTGGGATAACTGTTTTAAAATTATGTGTGTAAAGTTGCATTGGAAAATGCTAAATAATAAAATAATATTAAATCGGTATATCATTTGAACCGGTTCTGATACGTTATAATCAATTTTAATAGATTTGGTTAGTTTGGGTTAGTCGTCGAATCAACTTTAAATTAGTTTCACAGGGCCAAAATATAGTTAATATATACACGATACAAGACGCTATGTTTAAAACCCCACCACCCTGTTCTAATACAGTCCACTACTTTAATTGCTTGTAGTTAATTATACTGTTAATTGCTACCCTCACCTTTGTGGTCAAAATAAGTTAAGGAAATTAATTTGTTTGTACCGACCAGTAGTTCTATAAATATTAAACAAGAGCCACAAAAAAGAAGATGTGGGAAATATCTTTATATCAAAGCCTACATAATCATATTAATTTTCTGAATGTTTAAGTTATTGCTATTAAGTTTGAGAATCGTGTGTTACAATAGGGAACTGACACAATACCGGTACATAAATTCGAATGCAAACCAATGAGGTGTAAATACATGCTGCGATCCAGACCCAGTTTTAGCTCATGCTTTCATTTTTGTAAAAGCTTTCGAAAAGAAGCCATCATCAGGAAATCTTTTTTTTTTTCTTTAATTCTGTGATTGAAAATTTCACAGACATTTTCGCTTGCATTCGTTTGTAGGCATCCTGAAACAGATTTCGGTTTTTATGATTTGTGTTCCTAGGGTTCTATATGACCCAGGGGCGGCTTCTCAATAAGTTCGCCCGTGCGCGCGCACTGCCTGCGAAAGTAAACGGAAAAATAAAATCTTCCCTACATACAATTTAACATAAACTAACTATAATTTGCGAATTTACATATTTTTGAATCTCCACTGGCCGCAGAATACATTATTTATAAGAGCGAAATCCAGGCACAACGGCGACGATCAAAACGCAGAGCGTCCAACGGCGGCCTCCGTCCGTAACCACAACTAGTCTAAATCTGCCGTGCGCTAGTGTTCGCGCTCTTGTTGAATGCATTTCCGTCATGCAAAACGGTCGGGAATGTTCGTAAAATCACGAGAAGTCAAGGCTCATCCGTGCGCTATTTAGGTCCGCACTTTGTAGCTTAATTTAGTGATAATTTGCAATTCTTGCGTATATAGTATGGTGTCACAAGCTGATTTTTTTCAGGGATGAAAGTACATAATAAGATAACCCTTATTCCGGAGGTAATACAAAATTAGACTCTACAAAAGGACACTTATCATCAAAAATCGAGATATTGGTACCATCGTATAGAGGAAAAAATACTTATTTTTTGGTCCAATGCACAATAAGGTCTTTGTAGGAAGTATTTTTTGATAATTATTCAAAAAAAAAACATTTGCATTAGCCCATATGGCCGGAAAAAAATTTAAATGTAAATATCTCCGTTTCAACCGTGCAAAAAATTAATTAAAAAATAGTTATTTTTAAATATAACACTCAATTAACAAAAAGGGAAGGCCTAAATGAAAAAAAATATTCTTTATAAAAGTTTCGCTTATGTCTTGACAAGGTAATAGAGCGAATCCCATATTTTTTGCTTATAAACTAACAAAGGTATTACAATAAACAATGAGAGACGTCATGGGTTTACGCCCTAATTAAATATGACCAGCCTCTTCGCCTTCAAGCTACGGCTGATGCAACACATTTATTATAGGTCCTGAAAAATTCAGCTTGTGTGGAAAAAGTGGGAGGTAAATAGTTTTTTTAGAGCGAATATTACATACTACTATTATAATAATTATAAGTATTATTCTGTATTATACTCCAGTCAAGCCGTCGAGCCGTGAATTTATTTTTGTTTTGTTCGGTTCGTTGACGCTTGTTAATTAGCTGCATATAAACTCGTGAGTTTAGTGTACGTAATATTGTTTAGTGTTTTGTATTTTTATTTATATACTATTATTCTACTGTCATGACTAGTAGTTCGGGTTCTGACAGTTGCTGTGGGGGCATAAATTCAGTTGACAATATTATTAAAAATAACTTTTCTTTATTGGATCTGAATAAAAAGATTGAAATAAAGAGGTTAGGGCGACCGATGCCGGTTTTAAAATTAGACCAAACATGTGCCAAGAAAAAGGATGGTCGGTCTTTCACCAGACATTTTAACCCCCGAAATCTTGTGGCGGATGGAATTTCACTTTAAAGCTAGGAAACGGCAAAGTCGAAGGGCTAACCATCGACAAAAAGATGTACAATAACACTTTTTTGCCATTAAACCGATATATTTTTAACGTTTTCGAACTTCTCCTGATTTTTTTTAAACTTTATTGATTTGTAGTTTTAATGGTTTACTCTTCTGGAATCGATAAGTACCTACTTATTAATTTCTTTTAGTGCGCAACAATTACCATTCAAGAGGGCGCCGAATTCATGTTTTTAAACGATTTTAACGAGTTTTGCGCACTACCTATTTAAAACCTCACGAGCCGCCACTGAATTATGACCGGTTCCCTTTCATAAGCCTATAAAAATTCAATCACTAAATCATTGGACCAATCCATTTTAAAAAATATTTTGTTTTACTTTCCGTTCTTATTAAGTTACAGGGCCGCACACCACTGAAACTTCCCGAATCGCGTCGCTGACTGTTGGATTGGGTGCAACACGTTTTTTTCTGTTTGAAGTTAAAAGTTTTTTTCAATTAAAAAGAAACCTAGCCCCGGAGAGTTGCATTGCAAATGCCCGGCCCTTGTAGTGAGGTCGTTAGAGCGCCACCAGTTCTATCCAACTAAACGAAAAAGCTCTGCTGGTGTTGTTCAGGGTGACTAGGTCGGCTTATTAAATCAAAACGTACTTACAACCTAACAAGAAAACGAGAAATATAGGCTGGCTTATTAAATCAAAAGGTACTCAAGCTAAACTTAACAA
Source organism: Pissodes strobi (assembly GCA_016904865.1). Classification (NCBI taxonomy): domain Eukaryota; kingdom Metazoa; phylum Arthropoda; class Insecta; order Coleoptera; family Curculionidae; genus Pissodes; species Pissodes strobi. The sequence continues at coordinate 57,269 of MU184515.1, forward strand.
GAAAACACAATCTAAAATTTAAGGAACAATATATTTGCTGCTAAGTTCTTTTTTTTTTGAAAACACAGCCACAATCCATCTGGAGTAAAATGGCAAGTTAAACGAAAATGTTGTTAAAGGCAAAAGAAATGTCAAATGACTATTAAATTTAACTACTAATAAGTACAATATGGTGATTACACGGAGACCAATCCTATACTCGGTTCTGTATGCCTTACAACTAAATGCACTAAATACTGCTAACCGAAGTGATCACTTTGATGCTAACTAAGCTAATTACAAACTAGGTATGCGTGCGCTAACAGCTGCACCGATTTTAAATGTAGCAATAATAATCTGTAGCGATGAACGGCCACAATAATCAAATCAAATGACTCGATAAATTAATAAAAGGGGAAAAGTGTAAAATAAAACTATTGAAAGCTCCACTATCAATGCTTGACTTATATCATAAAGAAAGAAAATTCAGAGCGGTTATATTACTTGATAAATGAATGAGAGGAATAAAATTATTGAAACTGTTGAAGCCGGTCAACGCTTGACTTATATTAAAAAAATAGACAATTCAGAGCAATTAGATTAACCAGTCCGACAAACCAGTGAATAAATGAAAATAAAATTAATGAGCTATCTCAGAGCTTGGCGGTCAATGGTTTGATTTATATTAAAAAAGCGATTATATTAAACTGATAAACGAACGATTTCATGAAAGATAAAACTTCTGTACAATACCCAATTCCGGTCGGCGACTCTGATGGAGGCGCCGGGAACCTATAGCTAACTCAGGTACGGCCACTCGATGGCTCCGACGGAAAGATCTAGCCGAGGTCTCGATAGCTCGGTGTCGCTAGTAAAACGTGTAGCCTGCTAGCCAAGGTTGTGGTCCTCCAGTAAAACCCTGAAATAACCCAGTACGCATTAGACAAAGCCCCCTTACTTTAATAAAAAAAAACCATAACCCCCCCTTTATAAAACAAATTCCCCCAGAAAAAAAACATGGACTTGCAATGCTCATCAGCAAATAAAAGAGGTACTAAGGTACAGACTCTACAGACAACTTGAATATAACAAAGATATGGATGAATCACCCCTAAAAGAAAATATGAACTTCCCCATACGATCAAAGTTAAAGTTACATTAAAATAAAAATTCTGATTAGATAAAATGGAGTAGATAAGATAACATATGGGACGCAAGCAAATGGCTGACCATGCACAAAAAGAAGGGTAATATCAATTAAATCATTAATTTAGGCAAACACTGTAGCAATAATTACCTCGTTAGTGTGTGTGAGGGCTAAGGGAAATTCGACGGTCTCGGTCTTATATGACGAACTAATGCTGATGTAGGTATATTAAGTATTACGTAGCAGTTCCAATTTTTCTTACAAAATTTTCTTTACTTAATTGGTTATCTTGCTATAATAGTAATTACAGAATCACTGCATGAATTTTATAATAAACATTGATATTCACCTGCTAAGCGTAGCCAGCCAGGTTCCGCGTTAACAGTGCCCTAATTTGGTTTAAGCCCTAATTATATCAATGTGGCGATTAATATAATAACTAACTCACTTGGACTACTTACTTAACTTTTCAAGTGTCTCGCGCAAGGGATTACCGACGGATCCATATTGTTATTTGGCCTGTTTTGTTGTACGTTTAAAAGTGAAGATGAGAATCGGAGGAAACACCCTTTAAAACAACCAGCTTCACGTTTCTTTGGCTTATAAATGAAATGATTGGACCATGCCATTTGGCTTAGCCTTGCATGCGAACAGCTGAGCTGTTTGTATATGAAGTCGGCAAAAATCTGGTACATTTCGAGCGAACCAATCAGCATTACTTCGCTATCCGTTATTAGGAGAGCAGAGCAGTAAGCAGCGATTCGCACTATTTAATCAGAGAGTTAACATCGCATAAAAGGTTTTTTTGTGTGCATAAAAAATTGCTTAAACTTTTATACTACGACAGACTGGGCTATAAAATATCTTCTGGTAGGCGGGACTTGATACGCGCCCTCTTTTTGCAACTAAATGTATATTTCTATACCTACATTTGTATGTACAGATTTAATATTTTAGTATAACCAACCCGGGCCTGTTCAACATAGTTGAATGAGATAAGTAAAGTTGTGCTTTGTCTTTATTTTGCCAATGATCGTCAAAATAGATTAAAAAGAAAACCAATCCCTACGTTGTGTTATTTTTATATCTTGCACAATTTTACTTACTCCGAATGCGCTTCGACGAAACACAATTAGTGAAATCTGAGGGAAAGGTGCGTCATACAAATTAAACCACAGATTCCTAATACGCCTAAATTATTAGAGAAAACGTGCCGGACTCAGCCTGGAATTCACGAGGGGCAAGAGTACGGCAGATAAACCCACGATCTAAATTCCTAAACCCAATTATGCTGTCTAACCTTTATTAGTACCTATAATAATTAATTAAATTATCTCCCGCGCCACAATTAGTAGTTCCACACTCGTAATAGCACATTTAAAACTGAAGAGATAGCTCTCCGGCCGGGAATCGGACCCGAGTTTTCCGCGTGTGTCAGGCGGATGTGATAATCACTACACTACCGAAGAGGGGTGTTAGTTAGCCAGACGCCGCTGGAGGGTACTGAGGTCTTGGATTACGTAGGCTACCCAGCTATTTAGTTGCAATTTGGGCCAATATATCTAGAATAAAGTACATTTCGGGTGCCTACAAGCAAATGGCACCAAGTCGAAAATCAACGTTACAAATTAATGTTAATTTAAATTTCACATAAGTTTCTTATTTAAACCAAAAATCCAGGCTTGATAGTAACAATGCCATTTCACATAATTATACAAAAGCAAATCATTAAAAAAAGATAAAATTTGTTAAAAAGAACGACTTAGTGAGTTCTGTCCGTAATTTATAGCTAGGATATTCGCCCAGTCAGGGGAAGAAAATGTTAGTAGATTCATCAAATCACTTGCTTACATTGCAATCACAGTCATACCAAAGAAAACTGCCAGCACGAAAAGACAGCAAACCATACATTTTTGTTTTCATTTAAAGCAGTGTTATTCACAGCATAAAATGATTGCATTAAATATATGTTATGCCATCAAATATGAATATACATGAGAATAAAAGAAATACTTGTACAAATTATGTAAATAACAATATCATAAATTTCATTTTACTGACCTGTAATACACGATAAAAGAAAATACGATACGCTTTCGGATCCCCTCCAAAAAACCTCGCAACTTCAATTTATGACTTGTTTTTCTATTTTTCTTGCTTTATATGTATACAGGGTATCTCAAAACTGAATGTATAATATTTTAAATAGGCGGGTTACTTCAATATTTACAAACGGGAGTTTGTTTTAGGTTCAATATAGGAAACAACTGGATTAAAGCAACCCAACAATATATTTACAAAAATGCTATATAAAGATTTCTTCTTTCATTGTTTAGCACTTTATCCCATAGATTAATATACTAGATATAACAGTACTTTTTTGTTAAAATCTTGCCAACATTCGCTGATATTGGTAGTTCTAGACTTTTCAACCGTAGTAAAATTAATATTTAATATCCCATATTTTCCAATGACTATTTAGTATAGTCAATTATGTTTAGGTCGGGACTATTAAGTGGCTAATTATCAGGTTCAATATTCGTTTGGTACAACTTAACCTGAAAGGTAATTGTATCTCCCACAAAGAAATAAAGTTATACGTAATATAATTTTCTTTGCTATTAGGTACTTGAACGCGTTAGGAAGCTGCACAAAGTTGGTGACAATAATGATCATATTTATGAACCAATTTAGTAATTTTTTATGAAAAATCAAATAATTGCTACGTATTTCTGCAGTTTCATATTATTTTAGCAAATGTTAACTGGTCAAAAAAATTGATTGACGTCAAATAATCAAATCATAATTTGGAAATATGAAAAAGAAAATCATGGTTTTAGTAGACTTTAATTACCTGATGTGAGTTCACTTCACCACTATGGTCTTCAAAATAATGGAAAGCCAAAGCCTGTGAACTATGATCAAGTTCTCTCATCTTTGCCGACAAAATCGACTATGCGTTTCGACCTGTATGAATCTCCTCAGACCCATGCAGCCATGTGGTTGCCTATTAATAATACGTCCCGACGAGGCACAGTGACTTTCTCGTCAGGCCGGTGCAGCACTGCAGCACTACTCTCCGTCACGATAGTTACGACGGGGGCTAAGCAATTTCGGTTATCACTACACAAGAGTCTGGGTACACCGGAATGGATTTCATTCTTCATTGACATGCACTTCACGCATTTATATCATATGATTCCAATGAAATGTTGATTATTATTATTTCACTTCACGCATGAAATAGTGTTCCACATTATTACAATCAAACAAAACTAACTAAAACCAACCCAAATTAACTCAAATTTAAAAAAGGAATTAACATAACGTTAAAAAAAATAAAAACATCTGTCGGCACTGACGGGAATCGAACTCGCGCCGTCATATCACAAGATTGACAAGCACATCCATCGAACCACTAGATCACCAGGCTCTGGAAGCAATTGACCAAAAATTAGAAGCCTTACGTGCCAAAAGCTTTACAAGCATTGCGCATGCCCATGCGCGCAATCTGCAATATGCCAATGAATAATGAAATCCATTCCGGTGCATCCAGACGCTTATCATCACTACCACATGCACATGGTTGCTTCGGCCTCGGGAAATTCATACAGATCGAAACGCGTCATCGATTATGCCTCCTTAGTGGTGAAGTTAACTCGAACCAATTAATGAAAGTCCGCTAAAGTAGCGACTTTCTTTCCAACTGTACAACTAATATTAGAACCACTAGTGTGTTGTAGCCGGCGCCATCTATCCGTAACCTGCTAAGTCTATCGGAGATATACAGTACTATACTATAGTAATTATTGGCTACTACTTGACCTGTGTATGTCAGGTGAACCTAGACAAATGCATCAGAAAGTTTGTACTACTTTGTACCTTCTGTACCTGTTGGCGCCGGCTACAACCCACTACTGGTTTGAATTTCACTGGGTTTGTTTAAAGCCTCAAGTACCGTTCTCTCATCTGCTGACCCTATAGCCATACTGACGAACCGTTATACGGCGAAACGCGTCTATGGATGGGCAGGTGAAAAAGAACGGAAGGTACAAACTTTCTGATGCATTTTAACTAATATTAGTTTTAATATTGGGAATATCCTATTAATTGACAAACTTGTTTTAATCTCTCCTTAGCTTAGGAAATGTCAAAGTGTTTATTTAGATTTGTCTTACATTTTTAGTGGTTTTATTAAAAAAAGGAAAAAGGTACCTAAATGTGGTTCTAGACATTTCATAAATAATCTTTGCAAATTTTGAAAAATCTAACCTTATCATTTTTATCATTTTTTCTAATTGTAATTTTGGAATTATTTATTACAGATGATAATGCTGGTAAACGTGAGCAACAAGTAACATTAGGCGACGATTTGCGGCAAAGAATTTTGCAACGAGTTAAATCCCGAGAAATGGCATCTGAAAAGATAACGACTCGCAAACTTAGTCCTGGTGAATTGGCTCATATTCTAGGAGATAGTTCTCTAGATAAAACGGATGCACGTCATATGGACACCACAAATATGTGTCCTCCATACAAAAGAAGAAAGATGACAGAAACAGAAAGTACACAAGATATTAAAATTAAAACTTTAGAAGAAATTCGAGCAGACAAAGCTAGTCGTCAAGAAAACATTACTACTTTCAATAAAGATCGTAAAATTAAAACGAAAACACATCCGCCAGTAAGATTATCTCGAAATATACTGCAGTCAAACACATGCGACACCCATGAAAGAGAAATTGAAGACGCAGAAGTCAGTAGTACAAGTAATGACGAACCTGAAACACAGAAAATCTGTATTAAATCATCAGTTGAGCAAGAGCCTTTAAAAGTTCTAAGAAAACTTAATTTAAAGAAAATTAAAGCTTCTTCAGACGGGACAAATCAAATTGAGATTGAACGTAACTGCAATAGTATCGAAAGAGTGGTTTCAACATTTGAGTTGCCAATGAATTCATGTATTACAAATGCTAGTTCTGAAGACGTTGGAAGTACATCTAAAAAAGATATTTTATTTAGTGATAGAAATGGAGCGAATCTAGAGAGATCTATATCAAATAGAACAACTATAGATGAATCTTTACTATTGCTTGAAGATGTGGACGAAGATATGAGTGTTAACTTAAAATCCGAAGATGATCTGTTAAATGAAATTGACATTTTATTAGGAGATTAAGATTGATAGTAAAGATAAAAAAATATTGTAATTTTACAAACTAAATGTAAATATGATCATGTAAATATATATGATATAATATACAGTGCATTTTTTAAACTCGGGTCATAGTATTTTACGTGTTATATTTTCACCCACATGTTAGTATCTCTCTTTTCCATCTGAAACCTTAAAGAGATAAAGTTTGGGGTTTATATTAGGTCATCTAAATAAGTATTTTAAAATAACTACAGAGATAACTCAAAAAAATATCTTCTGCTAAAAAGTATCTGTGATTGCACAAACGCCAGAAAACATTTATCTTGGCATCCATCTAGACATCTCGTCTAGCTGGATGCATTGAAAGATACTTAACAAAAACTATCCCATTTTTCAGTTTTCAGATATTTTAGGATACTTATTGTGTAATGGATCAGAGCTAGTACCCGATTCTGAGTAAATTATTTCAACAATTATAATAATTTCAAATTATTCAAAAAAAAATATTATATTTAAATAACTTAAGTTTCGAAGAACATCGCCAAGAGAACATTCAAATAAAATAATTTATTAAATAAAATTTAACTTGAAATCCAATTTTCAAGAAGTAATGCCAGTATCGCGTCAAAAGTTAATCATTTTTGCCTAAGAAAAGTATACGACAAAAGCACCTATCATAAGCCTTATTAAAATAAAATAACTTACTATTTGAATATATTCCAAATATACGGCATGGTGTTTAACTTCACAAGATTCGAGATCCGATTTAAATCACGGCTGACTTATACTTTTGTTTTTTTACGGCAGTATAACGCAAAACTAGATAAACTAACTAGAAAGAATATCATCCGCTGTCGAACGTTCCCACGCAGGTTCTCCCAAACTTTGTTCCAAAAAGAAAACCATTGGCCAGGGGGCGTTTCTATTAAGAAGATTCCCAGAACAAAGCAAATTGAAACGAAATGCGAAAATCGTGTTCTCCAATTTTAATTACCTTAATTTGGTCTGTATTGGAATTTAAAAAGCATGTACCCAATTTTAATAGGGTAATTAAAAAACATTAAATTTGGAACATGGCGGGATTGTAATTTACAAAACATGTTAAAACGCTAATTTCCATATTAAAATTTCCGGCAAAATATTAAGTGCTCTTAGTAATAACATTTTAATAGCTGCAGGTGCAGAATCCAGATTTTTCTAGGAGAAAACAAGTCGAAAAAGTTGTTATAAAAGCGAAACATTCTCGGGGCAAAAGTTAGTCAGAAAATAAACTTCACGCGTCTTAGAACGTTTTGCTGTCCGACTGAAACTCGGGAAGTTTTTAGTATAAATGTATTTTTCAAGTTTGTTACTCTGTCCAAATGGTTACAGTATTGACCAAACCGTAAATGGTTTCTCGAAGTACTAGAGACTCGTGGAAGTTAAATAAGTAAAAGTAAATTCATTTCGTCGGCTCGAAAAGTAATGTAAAGAAACTTTGTTTGAAATTTGTCACTCGTCGAGAGAGAAGGTGGTCTAAAAGCTATTAAGACTCGGATAGCAGGTTCCGGATTAACATTAAGTCCTAGATAGTAAGTTTAGTTTTAAATCATAATGCTTAGGGTGCCTGTATGTTTAGAAGCATTATTGTAGAATTTTATGAGTATCCCATTAAAAATTCAGTGCTAGCGTCATTCTGTATTTTATTTATTAGAGAATGTAGAATTTATTTTTACCATAATCTTTGATTGAATTTATGCTCCATGGAAAGTTTGATACAAAGTAAATCACTGGGGTAAGTATTAATGCTAAAGAATTTTCTTTTTATTATGCCAAAACTGATTGACTGGCTAGCCTTTAATTATTATATTCTCAGATAGAATTTAAGCTCCAAGGAAAGTTTGATACAAAGTAAAATCCAGCGGGTTAAGTGTTATGCTAATGAAATTTTCTTTTTATTTTGCCACCACTGATTGTCTGGCGAACTTTAAAGACCTAGATCATATCAGAAATTATCTGAACACATTTGAGCCAACCACTGATTAAATATTTAAATTCCCCCTTTAAAATGTGTGTTCCCTTAAATTCGAAATATCAATTATTATTTTAAACGGAAAGTAATGTGGCCTACGCTCATTTAATTATAACTAAGGTTAGAATTGAGTACTGGAAAGAGGAATGAAGGTGCTTTAAACTAGGTGGAGAATATGGGTAGTTGCCCATGTTGTCTAGGTAAATTATGTTCAACGAAATAGGGTGTCAACACACTGGTACTGCGGACCTGGATTCAATTGTCCTGACGTAATTTAAGAATCGTAAACTTCATCTGTTTGAGGTGTAATTGTATTTATAGTAGAAGAGATTCTAACATGGTAATTGAAAATTTTACATGTAAAATCCTATGACCCTAGCCATATATGTACATATACAGGGTGTCCAACGTAGAAGGTGAGCCCTCCCTTATATCCGATATTTTTTAAGATGTCTCGATAATCATGTTCATTTGAGAACTTAGCTAAAATACAGTATTTAAGCTTATTTCTTATATATATTTTATTGTTACCTCTGTCCAGATTAGGAATGCTTATAAATGATTCAGCATCGTGGTCTTAGAAGGGGGCGATGCAAGTATCGCTAAGGCAGTGAATGATGCTAAAGCAACGAAGCAATTACTTGAAGAAACCGTCATAATAAAGCAATAAATCTATGGAGAAGGAAAGGATTTAGTCGTAAAACCATATAAAAAAGGCAGGGTACTGAAGTATGTAATTCGTATTTTTAAAAACTTTTATTTTACTACTGAGAAGTAAGTATAATCGTTAAGCACAGAATGAATATTCATATTTTTTAACATAAAAATATAAACTACGGCAAACTGGTTTCAGTGATCCGAAAACTACCCGAAATGCACTACCGCTTTATCCCACCGACAGCCGGATTTCGGGTAGAATCAACGGTTTGCCTTTTTGGTTCTTGACGTCATTGAAGAATCTTTTTTCATTAATTTGGACCTCGCATGTTTCTGGAATCTTGATAAGGACCAAGTGCTTAATTTAGAAATATTGATCTCTGTTACATTTTGCCAAGAGTTTTTCGGGTTCTGTTGGTAATAAGGACAATTCTCTGGAAATTTGTTCAACAACTGGTTCCTCGAATTTTACCTAATTTCGCAATTCTGCATTTCTGAACCATCTAACAAATTTTCGACACATTTATCTTGAGGGTGGATTTCTTCTATGCAGAAGTACATTTCCTCGATTATTGGACAAGTATCAGTGGCCAATTGTCTTCTTGTTCTTGATTCTTCTTATGCCAGATAAGGGTATGAATATGATTTGATTTTGGATTATTGGATATATATGATAGAAGGTTAAGGTTTCGAGTCTTAGTATAAGTACATGAGTAGCAAAAATTACTTTTGTGTCTTGTGACATCCCGTCCTGGTCATTAACTATAAGTAAATTTTTAGTACGCCCCAGTACTATTCATGCTCTCGTTCGAAGTACGAAATTTAATTCCGATATTGCATGCGATTTTATATCAGTTCCGCGTGACCTAGGAGGTCCGGTTTTATTGGAGCGTTGAGAAGCGTCGCAGTGAAATTTCCTGCGTGGAGACTCGATCAGTCGAGGCGCGAAAGGGACGTCTTGTTCAGCCTTGAAGGCACGGTCCTTTTTCCAGAGAAGCCGTTCAGTCGTTAAGTCGATTTTAAAATTTGATTTACGCCGAATTATTTGCGGTGGATTTTGTCGGCTAACGACGTAGTGTTTTGCGTATTAGCCGTTGCGATTTGTTTTCGATTAAGTTGAGAGCTGTAAAATACGGGGAAATCTCGCCGAGCGATGATTTTTGAAACGGTTTTTTTCTGGCGAAGGCAGCCATTTTAGTACTTGGCGGTATTTTTGTATGTGCCGTGTAGTTTTCGCCCTCCGTTTAAGAGAGGTAAGTGTCTTTATTGATTGCAGATTGTTTGGGTTCTTGTATCTTTAGTATTAGCATGGTTGTCACTTTTCATTCATTTCGGATCCGATTTATTAAGCTAAATTATTCGGCGTGACGTCATCTTAATTAGAAATTTGAGTAGAGTTGATAATTCTTTTTTTATTACGCATGCATCATAATCAACGATTATCGCACGCTGCAGCGGGCTTAAAATGATGTTTATGATGCGCCTACCTTTTTAAAGGTTGCTATAGAAACATTTGATCATGTCAAATGTTACAGATTAATATATTCGTCAATATATCCCTTAAGTTTAATATTTAAAACATTTTTGAGATTATGATGCATTCGTAATAAAAAATAGCGTATGATATACGTGTATAAGATGCCTTTAAAGCCCTTGCGACTTACAAAACACTCCGCTGCGCGTCGTATTTTGAAATATGTCGCGCGTACTTTAAAGGCCCTCTTATACACTTATATCATAATATACTATTACTACCCGGGTGGTCTAGTTTATTATTTAATGATTATTAAATTAGCCATTTTCATTCCCTCGATTTAAGTGGCTAGATTATTCGGTGTAACGTTAAACTGAGTCGAGAGTAATTCAAGCTTTTGGGCTTTTATATTTAAGTAAAATAGTCGTTGTTATTTATTCTTGGGATTTTATTTCCGACGAAATGTAATGTAGATTTTCGGCAATTTTAGTAGTTCGATTTACTTGACCAATTCGAGGCGATTTAGATACGGATATATAATTTAACCATTGATTTCGATTTCGCTTTATCAGGGGCAACTATTTTCTACAGTCCTTAGTTGCGATTAATGCTAAGACCGCTGATTTTATGGAATTTGTTATATTACCGGAGTTATAATCATTGCAATGGGGGAAATTTGGTTTTTATCCATAAATTTACTATTTATTCGTGCAATCAACTTCTAGAGATTCGTGTGGGTTGTTGATTTTAAGTTTTAATTAGACACTAAACCGGGAAATTCGGTTGTTAGGGGTTAGTTAATGCAGTTTCGTTTATTATTAAATGCCGTACTAAGGGAGGCCCTCAGATCATGTCGTATAATTTAGAGTACATATTTTTGGCGTATTTTCGTTCGTAGTCGTATGCTTTATTGAACTTTGCTCTCATTTATTAAATTAAAGGTAGAGGCACGCTACCTTTTGTGATATTAATATTGGAATCACTCAGACCATTTATTTGTCTAATTCATTCAATATGATTTTTCATTAAGGTTCATTTTAGTTCCTTTTGTTCATTATTTAGATCATATTAGAGTTCTTTTATCAGTATTGTAGTATAACGTACCCAGGCCTGTTCAACATAGTTGAATCAGATAAGTAAAATTGTGCTTTGTCTTTATTTTGCCAATGATCGTCAAAATAGATTAAAAAGAAAATCAATACCTACGTTGTGATATTATTATATCTTACACAATTTTTATTTATTCGGATTGCGCTTCGACTAAACACAATTAGGGAAATTTGAGGGAAGGTGCGTCATGTAAATTAAACCACAGATTCCTAATACGCCTAATTTATTAAAGAAAAGCGTGCCATACTCCGCTTGGAATTCACGAGGGAAAAGAGCACGACAGAGAAAACCTCGATCCCAATTCCTAAACCGAGTTATGCTGTACAACCTTTATTAGTATAACAATTAATTAAGTTACTGTCTCACGCACCGCAATTTGTCGTTCCACACTTGTGACAATACTACAATACATTCAAAACTGAAGAGTTTAGTATTAGTTAGCCAGACGTCGCCAGCAGGTACTGAGGTCCCATACGGGAGGTTACTCAGCTATAGTTGCAAATTGAGCTAATATCTCTAGTAAGACCTGCAGGCCGATCAATATATATTTCCTTCATCATCGCTTAGCGATTGATTACATTATTTGTGATTGAATAGTATTCCTTTACTGTTGCTTATTAGTTATAGTCATTTCGATACAATACATTTCACTTACGATATATGGTTTCATTCTGTGTAATTGTGCACAGGCTACAGATCCTTTATCATTTCGGATGCTTATAAGCAATTGCCATCAAGTCAAAAATCAAGGTTACAAATTAATGTTAATTTAAATTTCACATAGGTTTCATACAAAAGCAAATCATTAAGAATATAGCATTTGTTAAAAGAACGACTTAGGGTGCTTTGCTCGCAAGCTCACGATTTATAGCTAGGATATTCGCTCAGTCATGGGAAGAAAATGTTAGTGGATTCATCAAGTCCCTTACATACATTACAATCACAGTCATACTAAAACTAAAATTCCAGCACGAACAGACAGGAAACAATACACAGTGTTATTCACAGCATAAAACGATTTCATTAAATATATACACTTGTTATACCAACAAATATAAATTATCCATGACAATAAATGAAATATTTGTGCAAATCATGTTTAAAACAATATCAAAATATATACACATGTTGTGCCATCAAATATGAATTATTATCAATGAGAATAAAATAAATATACTTGTGCAAATTATGTTAATAGCAATATCAAAATATATACATATGCTATGCCATCAAATAGGTATGAATTATCCATGAAAATAGGAGAAATATTTATTATGTATGTTTATTTATGTTAATAACAATACCAAAGTATATATACATGCGTTATACCATCAAATATGAATTATCATTGAGTATAAAATATATAATGGTACAAATTATGTTAATAACAATATTAGAAGTTTCATTTTACCGACTTGTAATGACGTATTGCAACACAGAAGCCAAACAATTCAACAAAATAAACCGTACACTACTCTGGTTTATGACACTCTCTATTTTCCGTTCTCGAGCAATACCTTTCGGATATCCTCCAAAAAACCTCGCAAAAACTCGACTTCAATTTATGACTTGATTTATCTTTTACATGTCTAAAGGGTGTCTCAAACTATATAATGGTAGGGTGTCTCAAAAATGAATGTATCAGGTTCAATGAAATAGTATTTTACAGAGGTGGGTTATCTCAGTATGGTGTGAATTTTATCCATACCAGCCTAGGAACGAATTATTTAATTACATTAATTTATCTTTTATTTCGTACTATTGCTGTTAGTTACTGCTTTCAACGATTATGTACGTTTATTTTTGCGGTGCCGAACTCGGTCTGAATTATTGGACTGTTTGTTTCCTCTTTCTAAAAGGCTGTACTATTATTTTTTTACTGATGATGTCGGCTTCCCTTGGGCGAACTGAACCTATTTAATTTTCGGCATAACTAATATTAAGTTTTAGTTGTAAATATTTCGATTGTTCTAATATATTATTACGATGATGCTTTTTTTCTCATTTATTCTTCGTTGGTTTTTAACTTTTGGTTCATTATTGAATTAGATTTAAAATAAAAAAAAATCTCTTTATTAGGTGTAATTGTGGTAATTTGAAATTCTGCTAAATTATTGTTTTTTTCGAACGGAGAGTATATGACATTTGAAACGCTGCTGAATTATTTTTTTCTGGAAAGAAATATCGTTGTGACTCGTTACTAGGGAATGTTTCCATTCCTAGAGTCCTTCCCCAGGGGCAGGAGTTTAGCAGTCCTATTACTAGGCGAGAACTTGTTGGTTCCCCTACCTGTCTGAACGGCTGTAGATTTGGCCTAGCGGAGCTTGCTTTCCTGGTGTGATCAGACCGTCCATTGGACTGGCGATATGTGTTGGACGTCGGACGTGGTCACCTGACGGTGAAATCTCTAAACAAGCTAAGTGCTAAATTATTTTAATTTTTAATGTCTGTTATGAAATAATTGTCTCTTTGTGAGTAGGTAACGTAACACTGGTTGTATTTGCGCCTCTTTACCTGCGGTTTACGTGATCATGATCCAGCGCGGTAGACAAAACTCAATTTAAGTCTTTTTCTCTCTTCCTTCAGGAGCACTTGATTGGTGCTGAAACATTAATTTCAGTATCTACCCTGACCAACTAAGAGTTTTGGTCAACCTCAGATAAATAATCTTATTTATTATAAAGATATTATTTTATTGTTAGTTGTTTAGTTTTGAACTGCCTACAATTGTCGGGGTGGTATCTCATTTTCTGGATGTAAATTTTCGAATCGCTAATTGCAGTTACCACTCTTTCTTACTCTTATTCAGGTCTATTCTTGCGGTCCCTTTTTGTTTTCTTTATCAAATAAACAGTGTAGTATTCTGCGGCCTTTTATTTGATTCCACAATCTACTAATCGCAATTTTGTTGGTGATAATTTTTTCTTCCAATGGCGATTCTTACCGGCAGGAGGTGAGGAACCGAAGTCTTGAAGCAGGTTCCACGAATAACGCGGGGATCTCCAGTCTGGTGCGTAACGAACTCGGTGGCGCCTAAAGCGCAGCGGGCAAATGGCGCGCTCACTTTCCAACTTGGTACAAGGCCTTGCATTCCGGTCTTGCCGGGTGTTTATTTTAACGAAGGAGATCTGGTCGAATTCGGTAAGTGTATATTAATACTACTCTCGGTGGAACTCGTCATAGCTCCACGAGCATTGAACATATTTAATCTTTATTCTTTTAAATAATAAAAAAAATAATATTTTTATTGCACAGAAAGCGCGTCGCAGTCTGAAAAACTAACTTGAGTTTCCAAAAATTGATAATAAGACAATATATATTTACCTTTTGGTATTTCATTTTGCTTATAAATTTCCATTTAATAATTTAACCTAGATTTTAATTGAGATCTCGAAAGTATGCTATTGTGTAACTTATTTACTTTTGCGAACATAATTGCATCTTCTAAGTTATCTAAAAACATTATTAGATTTTGGCAATCTAAATTAACTTACAATACACTGGCTTGAAAGCTAAGGTAGTCTTGTCGGGTCGTCATGGGGTCTGTAGGCAGGCCTTTAGGCAGTCTGGAATATTGACTGTGCCCGCCATGTACATCTTCGAATGCCTAAGTATATCAAGAAGAACCTTCAATTATATACAAGTTTTGATCAAGTACACCCATATCAAACGAGATCATCTAACAACCTTATTATCGATTTCCACCGAATAAATAGGTCTAGATTTGCATTGAATTATCACGCTTCGATGCTGTACAACACTCTTCCCGCTTGCATTAAGGGGTTGTCGGTGGAGTTATTCACAAATAAAGTAAAGCAATTTTTGCAGCGCGAAGCATTTTACTCTATGAATGAGTTTTATGCCTATAATATTGGAGACCTTCAAATTTAGTATTCTGCTAGTTACTGTGCTCCTTGTTTGATTTCTTGTATAGTATTGTCCAGTTATATACTTACTGTACTATTTTACTATTTTTTTTGTTGTATAGTTTTACCTTAGACTTAGCATCTATTGACGTGTGTAAACTATTTCGTACAAGCACGAATAAATACTTTTACTTTACTTTTACTTTTTACTGTGCGCTGTACTGACATTTAAAATGTTTTTAAACCAAATTCAAGTTTTTTCCGATTTTTGTTAATTGTAGTTATTGTTTTATTATAACTATTGTGAAAGTGAAATCTACAAATTAAGTTCTTTGGCAATGTTCTTTTGATTATCTTGTAAGATATTGATTGCTTGATTATATCTTTTTCCGTCGTCAGTATCCAATGTACCAAATAACCACTTATTTATTTTACCCACCGCATTTATTAAGCCACTTTTGTTACGAATATGGGTGGAAATTCTCGAGTTTATCGGAAGTTATTTGTATTAAATATTAGGTTCTTAAAAGTAAGTTTTATGATAACGCGTGATGTGACACGTGATTTGAAGCGTTTAAGTGATTTTTAATTATAACAATATTTTTCTATATTCTAATTGCTTAATTAAGTAACTTAATCTACATGATATAAGAACGTATGTCTATTATAAACTAATTTGGCGGTACCTATAATTGGACAGGAAGAATTGAATTTTCCAAATGAGTTATCTGTACGTCGCGTCGGCTTGTACAGTCGTTTCACTTTGAAGTCCCAGCAATAGAGATATCAGCAATATTGCTGGTATTACTGGAGTTCTGAAAAGATTCTTTTATTAGTTTTTTGTTTTTGGCATAACTGTTATGATAAGAAGTTTTTTCTGCTTGTAATTTAATATCCGTCTGCCAGACTAGTTGTACTTTTTTAAATTTGGGTAGATCTTTTCCACGTGCTTTAGTCTTAATATATGCTATATTTTGGCAATGAAAGTCAGAGGGTCAGATCTGTCTATATCTCGATTAGAAATTCTATCGAGTTTAGTGTTTTTGTTAATTTCTTTTATCTTTTCATACAATTCATTTGACGTTTCTTTATGGGATTGAATATAACTAGAAATAGTAGCATTGTCATTTAAATCAGATGGGTTTACCGATTTTACATGACCTGTAATTATTTCAAATGGTGTAAACTTAGACTCACAGTGTGTCTAAGTTTATTATAGCCCATAACTGCTCGTTTTATCAATTGACCGGTTGTTAGTTGATTATTTGTTTGATTTAGGCAGCGATATCCTTCTATTATTGATGAGTTTAATCTTTCGATAGGTGAATTCGAGTTGCTATTTTTCGCTGTCGTAAAATGTAACTCAATCGTGTAAAGTTGACAAAAAATTTCCAGGTCCTTGTTCTTAAATTCAGTGCCTTGGTCTGAAGTAATCTTCAGGGGTAACCCGTGTTGAGTAATAAAGTTGTATAAATTTTCAACTACTTCCCTACCGGTTATACTCTTTAAAAGATATGCTTGTCCGTACCGTGTATTTGAATAATTATAACAAAAGCTTCTTGATTAATCCTAAATGTATCGACATGTATGTGTTCGGCCCTGTGGGTGTCAGGTTGAATTTCACAACAGGTGGATCTCTGTCGTATTTGTTTTTTGACAATTTTCATTTAATTCATTCCTCTGTGACAAGTTGTAGTTGTATGATATAATTTTCTCTTTGATCGATTAGAGTTTGCAGATCTTCTAATATTTTTACACAGTGTAAAAACGTATAAGATAAATTCTTAAAGAATACCTGCAGCGTAATCGTAAAAGTATGTGCTAATGGAACAGTGTGCATATTTGTTTCGGGTTTACGTATTTCTTGACAATTTTAATTATGTGTGGGAATGGGTTTTTGTTTGATATAAGTATATAATTCGGTTATCATCGAATGTTTTCTCACGTCTTATTTGCATATTATTTGGGTCTATATCTCCATCGGTGATAATGATTTGGTTTTTGCAAATGTTTATTGGTCTTTCTGAAATGGGTATTTGAAGAATTGGGTATTCGGCTGATGAGTGTACTGTCTCTAAATCAGTTTCAATATTTCAGATCTTGACTGGTGGTCTGATCTGAATATCCGAAATTATGTTTATTTTAGGTAATTCCTTTGGATTTGAGGTAGTTGGCAAAACTGCATCGATGGTTAATTGTCCAAATTCGGCAATTCATTTTGGTCTACCAGAAAATTTCCTATAATTTTGTTAGAGTCGCCCCCGTTGTTGAATGACATCAGCCATTGTAATGGTTTATGGTCTGTTTATTATTGTGAACTTTTTACCAAATAGATAAGGTCGATAGTGTTTACAACTCCATACTATGGCAAGAAGTACTTCTTCTATAGTCGAATAGTTTATTTCGGCTGGGTTCAATGTCCTTGATGCGCAGCAAATTGGATGATTGTTTTGTGACAATATTCCTTAAATTGCGTAATTCAATGCATCGGTAGTTAGTTCAAATGGCTTTTAAAAATCAGGATATGCTAAAACACGTTAGGATATTACAATTTCTTTACATAAAGTAAAACAGTGTATGAATTCTTTTGAGTGTTCTATTTTACCTTCTTTCTTCAGTCTCAACAGAATATTCACTTGCAGCTAGTCGTAATGTCCAAGTAAGGACTCGAGAAGTTTTGAAAGTCTTAATTAAATCTTCACTCGCAGTACGTCGAAATGTCCGGAAAAGACTCGGGAAAATTAAAAAAATACCTTTAATTTTTCAAGTTGATACTATGGTCACAGTATTGACCAAACCAAAAAATAGGGTCTCACAGTTTTAGGGACTCATGGAAGTCACTAAGTAATTAAGTAAATTTATGTCGTCGGCTCGAAAAGTACTGTAAAGAAACGTTGTTTGAACTTCGTCATCCGTCGAGGGAAAGGTGGTCAAAAGAAGCGATGAAAGCTAGGATGGCAGGTTCCGGGTTAACATTAAGCGTTAGACAGTAAGTTTAGTTTTAAATCATAATGCGTAAAGTGCCTGTATATTTGGAAACATTTATTGTTGTATCTCTGCGAGAATTTCATGAGTGTTCCAGTAAAATAATTGCGTGCTAACGTTAGACAGTTAGTTTAGTTTTAAATCATAATGTTTAGGGTGCCTGTATATTTGATAACATTGTCGTGTTGTATGTAATTTAATGATGCTTTCCATTAAAACCAATCAATGCTATCGTCATCCTGTATTTTATTTAAGTAGAAATTGTAGAATTTGTTTTTGCCATAAGCCGCGAAATAATTAATCTTGAGGGAGTGTTGGAATACACAGTAAATCACTGCGGAAAAGAATATTGCTAATTGAATTTCTTTTATTAATCCATAATTGCTTGACTGGCTAGTTTTTACTTCTCATGCTCTCAGATAAAATATAAGGCTCTAGGAAAGTTGATACACGCGATTAAATAATAATACCAGTCAAATTTTCTTTTACTGTGCAAAGACTGATTGTCTGGCGAACTTTAAATACGAGGTCATATCAGAAAATAAGTGACTAGATTTGAGCCAACCACTATTTCAATAAGAAAATGATCCCTTTCAATTGTGAGCTCCCTTAAATACGCAATCTCAAATATTGTTTTCATTATTTTAAAAACGCAAACTGATTTGGCCTACGTTCATTTAAGTATATTAAATATACCTGAGAGTAGAATTAAGTGTTGAAAAGAGGAATGAAGTTGTTGCAAACTAGGTGGAGAACTATGGGTAGTTCCCCAAGTGTCTAGGTAAATTATTTTCAACGAAATACGGTGTCAACACACTGGTACTGTGAACCCGGTTACCGAAAATGAACAGGAGGTGAGGAAAAGGCAGAAAATACAGTAAGTAAGTGAATAGGGTAAATCGGCGTTCATTACATCTGTATATATTTTATTAGCATTTGAGGTTTAATCGGCTCTTGCAAGGCAATCGGGACGTCAGTCCGCGAAGTAATTACAGGTGGCTCGTCGAATCAAATAGCGACATATTTCAAATGCAAAATAACATCCATATGTTAATAGAATATAATTATTTTTGTTTTATTATTTTTTAAAATACCTTCCTACTTAGTTTTAGTTTGTTTCTTTAAACAAGATTTTGTTCTTTGTTAAAACTCATTGAAATAAAAAAATGCAATTTTTTAAAAACACCCATATGTTAATAGAATAATATTATTTTTGGTTTACTTTTTATTCTTTAAAATACCTACCTACCTACTTAATTTTAGCTTATTTTCTAAATCAATTTTAATTTTTTGTTAAGACTGGGTAAATTCGTATATTTAAATAAAATAAATGTTACTTTTAAAAGACCTAGCCAAACTTAATTAAACCCCAATCATCTTTCAGTTTCTAATTATTATTATTAAATGTTAATTAATGCGAAAACTTCCGCCGACCCTCCGATCCCAATATACTAATATCACAGCTTATTCAGTAACCAGCTACTCATCTCTACCGAAATCGGAAAGTTGGAGTGTCGGACACTGCGCATCCTGGCAGTGCTCTGGGCGGATCAGTTTCACGGTCTCGTGATTTTTCAGGCAATGTAATGACACGAAGCAAACTGAATTTAAAATGAATATTCGCTTCAAAATCCACGACAAATTCGTCCGAAGCTACGGCTATTGCCCTAAAAAGACCGGAAATTTCGGATTTTTGTACAATTTTGCCATTTAAAATCGTTTTCAAACGGATTTTAGACGATAAAACATCGTTTTTTAAATTAAACGAACTGTCAAAAGTATTATTCAGATGCCCAGACGTTTAGAAAAATATTAACTCATGGCCCACGTCTAAAATTTTCACTTGACTTTCCCAAATCAAAGGATGCCGCCGCAAGATGAGTAGCTGGTTATTGAATAAGCTGTGCTAATATTATTTGCAATCGATTGTTTTGCAGGGGATCAAGGCAGGGTCAATTCCAATTCCTTCCGTAGTACGAATCATAGATGGCGAAAGTGATCCCGGACTCGATTGTTTTGCGGTGGACGAGTGCAGACCTTCTTTTTCGAAATATCCGCTCGCGAGATTCCAGATACTAGTGCACTTGTGAACGAGAGGTGCGTGATTGGCTAGCTACGTGAGGTGACGCATGTCTTCGCGATTTAATCAGTTGTCTGTAAACCACCAGATGGTCTAGGGGTCTGCATAGTTAGCCTTCACTTCGGGGACCCGAGTTTAATCCCATCTGTTTTGTTTTTTTTTTAAGTAAACAGTTTTTTTCTTGATTTTTGGGGTTTCTTGGCTATGTATTGGGCTGGCACTTGCTTGTTTCCTTTTCTTGAGCCCCGGAGCGAGCGGAGAGCCATAAACTTTCCAATTGCAAGTCTTTAAACTGCATGCGTTCACAAGTGCACTAGTAACTAAAATATCGCTATCCTCTCGAGTCCTCCCGCCTGACGAGTCCTGGTTCACAATGTTAATATTATTTGTATTTTTGTCACTTCATGCAATGCCTTCCGTTCGCTGGGCTCGCTACAGAGGCGCAACGAACAAAAACTAACCCAAGGCATACCCAAAATAAAAAAAAACTTTTTACGAACATAACCTTAACCTGACTTCCGTTTCGTCTTCGGTCGAGGGTGCACGTGTCGGGTATCGGCCATTTTGTTCCAGCTTCATATACATATATGTTAGTTTTGGGAATTCATGGTGAACTTTCGGGGACCGGGTAGTTTGCTCCCCGAATAAGATACGGACGTCCAGCCGGGGATAGGCCCGTGCCTGCATCAGATTTATGTTTGTGATCGTCCAGCCGGTGGTGTTCGAACCTTAAAACAAGCCGTGCAAGTACATATCTGAGCCCTCAGGAGTACATACTCGACATACTGGGGACTCTAAAAATAGTATCTCTATCCATCAAGGTGTAACCAATGTAGAAGGGTCGCTCTACCTCTTGCTAAGCCTGGATAGGGGTCTTTACTGGCTAAATTTTCTTACGAAAAAGGCCACCAGAGAGTTTACTACTACTACTACTATAACACGTACAGTACACGAGACCTTAACCTTTAAAAGAGCATGTCCAGCCATTGCAACTGAAACTGGCCGCGGAATTCTTATGTCTGAATTCGATACGTCACGTAATGAGTATAGAGATGTTGCGATTCTTATCTTGGAAACGGAAAGAGATATATCGAGATAAAGACAATGTCGAGTTGAAATGTCACTTTTACTCGCTACATATTTTAATGCAGATCACCGTAGTTTGCTAACCTAACTAAAGTATTAAAATTTGAATTCTGTTATTTGGAGCCTTCTAAATACTTAAATTTAATACGCTTTTCATTCCTTTGTATATTTTCAAAATTGAACAATAATGTAATTTCAGGAAGAAAGAACTTTAAAAAGTATGAGAAAATTTCAAATTTAATTTTATAGACAGCCCCTCACGGGCAGGCTTTTTTTGGTTCTGGTACCACTAGAGGCTGCTTAGGAAATCCCTTGATAGCTGTTCAAAATATCGTTATGGCATGGCACAGTAATGATTAAAATAGCTACAAGGACATAGAAAAAAACTTTAAAAAATATGAGAAAATTTCAAATTTAATTTTATGGACAGCCCCTCACAGGCAGGCTTTTGGTTCCGGCCTACAAGGACCTAAGTTAGAAAAAATATTAAAAAATATGAGAAAATTTCAAATTTAATTTTATGGACAGCCCCTCACGGGTAGGCTTTTGGTTCTAGAGGCTTCTTAGGATATCTCTTAATAGCTGTTTAATTTATCGTTATGGCACAGCAATGATTAAAGTAGCTACAAGGATCTAAGATAGAAAAAACATTAAAAAATATGAGAAAATGTCAAATTTAATGTTATGGACAGCCCCTTACGGGCAGGATTTTGGTTCTGGCACCACTAGAGGCTTCCTATGATATCCCTTGATAGCTGTTCAAAATATCGTTATGGCACAGCAATGATTAAATTAGCTACAAGGACATAAGGTGGAAAAAACTTTAAAAAACATGAGAAAATTTTAAATTTAATTTTATGAACAGCCCCTCACAGGCAGTCTTTTTGTTCTGGCACCACTAGAGGCTTTTTAGGATATCCCTTAATAGCTATTTAAAATATCGTTATGGCACAGCAATGATTAAAGTAGCTACAAGGACCTAAGATAGAAAAAACTTTAACAAATATGAGAAAATTTCAATTTGAATTTTATAGACAGCCCCTCACGGGCAGGCTTCTGGTTCTGGCACCGCTAGAGGCTTCTTAGGATATCCCTTAATAGCTCTTTAAAATATCGTTATGGCACAGCAATGATTAAGGTAGCTACAAGGACCTAAGATAGAAAAAACTGGACAGCCCCTCACTGGCTGGCTTTTGGTTCTGGCACCACTAGAGGTTTCTTAGGATATTCCTTGATAGCTGTTTAAAATATTGTTATGGCACAGCAATGATTAAAGTAGCTAAAAGGACCTAAGGTAGAAAAAAACTTTAAAAAAATATGAGAAAATTTCAAATTTAATTTTATGGACAGCCCTCACGGGCAGGCTTTTGGTTCTGGCACCACTAGAAGCTTCTTAGGATATCCCTTAATAGCTGTTTAAAATATCGTTATAGCATAGCAATGGTTAAAGTAGCTACAAGGACCTAAGATAGAAAAAACTTTAAAAAATATCAAATTTAATTTTAAGGACAGACCCTCACTGGCAGGCTTTTGGTTCTGGTACCACTAGGGGCTTCTTAGGATATCCCTTGATTGCTGTTCAAAATATCGTTATGGCACAGTAATGATTAAAGTAGCGACATGGACCTAACCTAGAAAAAGCTGGTACCAGAATCTGCCTCTTAGAGATTAAATTTGAAATTTTCCAATATATTTATTTTCATGTTTTTTTTTCTGGCTTATATCTTTGTAGCCACTTTAATCATTCCTGTACCAGACCGATATTTTGAACAGCTATCAAGGGAGATCCTAAGAAGCCTCTAGTGATACCAGAACCAAACGCCTGCCCGTAAGGGACTGTCCATAAAATTAAATTTGGAATTTTCTCATATTTTTAGATTTTTCTAGCTTAGGTCCTTGTCGCTACTTTAATCATTGCTGTACCATAACGATATTTTGAACAGCTGTCAAGGGATATCTTAAGAAGCATTTTAAGATCCATTACACAAATAGTGCACTATGTAAAAATCGACCTCTCCTATTGGTCGATCCATCTCGTAATTCTCGTATTACAATATGTCTTCGTGATGCAATCGATTTCTGTCAAGAGCTCTCGTGGTGTAAAGGTTTAGACAACTGGGTCTAACCTGGACGACCCGGGTTCAAACCCCGTTTCTTTTTTTTATTATTTTTTTAAGATTATGTTCCTAAACAGTTTTTTTTTATTTTGGGTATTTTGAGAATCCCGGTGCGGGTCGCCGCTTTAAAGACTCAGCATCTACAGAGGCTCTAGTCACTGTAGCAGCAGCATCTAACCACTTGCGGCACGAGGCTTGCTGAAAACAACTCCCTGGACCATAAAAACATCTATTATTTTTGTCAGAAATGTGTTTATAATGCCCAGGGCTAGCCAGGCGGGAGGACGCAGAATCAATCGCAGATATCAGTTCCGCGGGATAAGTTCCAGAATTACACAGCCATCCCTATAATGTGGTTCAGTGGTCAAATGCTGTCTGTGTGTGTTTTTTTTTGAAAGTTATGATTGTAAAGAGTTTTTTTCTTAATTCTTGGCCTACCTTGGGTTAGATATAGTTAGTTTTTGTGCGTGAAGTGAAATATTAGACATTCTAAAATAGTAAACAATCCATCTAAATAGTAAACAAACCAAGTCCCTGCGTTACTGGTCAGGCTAATTACTTGCGTACGGCGGCTTGCTCCAAGTACATGAGTGTCTCGCGAGGGCTTTATTTTGGCTGCCGTCAGGGTAAAAGCGTCTCCAACGCCATCTAGTGTAGGTGGTGTTGACTCGAGCGATTTCATTCGATGTCTTCACGATGCATCAATTTGTAGCAAGAGCCATCGTGGTCTAGAGGTTTAGATGGTTAGGTCTCAATTCGGCGACTATCGGCGGCGGCCCGAATTCAAACCCCGTTGCTTTTTATTATTTTTTTATGGTTAAGTTTCTAAACAGATTTTTTCTTGATTTTGGGTATGTCTTGGGTTAGTTTTGGTTAGCAAACAGTTTTTTTCTTGATTTTGGGTACCTATGTCTTGGGTTAGCACCTGGTTAGTTTCCTTTGCTTGAGCCCCCGTAACGAGCGGAGGGTCATGCGAAAAGTGAAATATTACTTATTGTACAGCAGCTTGCATGTGTTTACGTGAATACATTCACAAAGAATGCCCAATCTTTGAATTAATTTTACGTCTGTATCCGCATTTGTAACATTCGACCTTGACGGCAGTCAACATTAAAGCTCTCGCGAGACACACGTCCAAGTACTCCCATATACGGATGGTCAAATATTAAAAAGAATCAAATCGATCCGATTATTTTCCGAAGAATCCATTCGGTAAAATAATCGGTTAGTTCGAATCGATTCATTTGATTCGCATTAGAATCAAATGAATCCGATATGAGATTATTAAAATGATAACCCGAATAAGATTCGGATGTCCAGCCGGGGGTTAGAGCCCCGTGCATGTACAAGATTTAAATGTGTGTGTATGTCCAGCCGGTGGTGTTCGAACCTTAAAACAAGCCGTGCATGTACAAGTCGGGGCCCCAGGAGTACATACTCGACATACTGGAAGCCCCAAAAATAGTAACTCTATCCACCAAGGTGTAACCAATGTAGAAGGGTCGCTCTACCTCTTGCTAAGCCTGGATAGGGGTCTTTTCTGGCTGAATTTTCGCAAGAAAAAGGCCAACAGAGAGTTTACTACTACTACTATAACCTTGAAAAGGACTAACTTAAACTACATAAGGGTAGGGTTAGATATTTTGTCAATTATTGTTTAGTAAAAACCAAGTCAAAACAAGTTGAAATGTATGTTAGTTATACAATCATAACATAAATGATAGCAAAGAAAACAAAACAAAGTTAACTAAAATACCAACACACGCAGCAATAATACCCTAGTAGCACTAACAAAGTTTAAACTAAAAAACAACTTAATGTTAGAACAACAAAAAATGTGAAATATAACTTATCGACGATATCGAACTCAAGGTTACATTCTATTGCAACGCAAGCGTGCAATTGCAAGGCCACCTACATGCAGGGTTGTTCGTAGATGATTTCGTATTGTGCCATTTTACCGCACGAGTATGCCAAAACTGTAATATTTGAATGGCGTCATTGTAAAGGTTGACTTCTTATTTCATTCATTAAGTAAATTTAATACGAAATGTTAGTTAACCGAGTCACACCATTGTTTGCCAAACGCAATGCCGGTTATTTTGTAAATAAAAATAATTATGTTTTTTTAGTATTAAATGTAGTATTTAAAATCAATTAATTAAATAATATAATTAAACAGTAGGCAGTGGCAATATATCGCATATTCATATAAACTAATCAAATAAAAGTAGATTCTCACAAAAAAATAACTGATAAAATTCTAATATGAAAATAGAAAAACAAAATACAGACATTTGTTTCAAATCAGGTTTTATGAAATTAAATTAAGATCTAAAAAAAAGAAAGTACCTACCCATAATCAAAAACATTTTTTAACTAAACAGAAGCTTCGTCAACAGAAATATTTTCAATTTGTGTGGACTAGGTAAGGGTAAGGATACCGCGCATGGCATTAAGCCAATGTACTGAAATTGAAGCCTTTTCAGAGCGGCGGCCATTATATATGTGGCAAACACATCTATTGTTGTGGCGGTGGTATTTTGCAGTTATTTTGTGAGTTTTTGAACAAAGAGAGATAAAAACTAAGATTCATAATGGTAAATTGTTCGGCATATGGTTGCAAGAGTCGAAGTGAGAAGAAGGAGCCTGAAATTTCATTTCACAGGTAATTATTGTCTGCTGACCTTGTAGTTTATTTGCATATTTCTTGTTTTAACAAAAATGCATAATGTACACATTGTGTTACCTCTGAGTGTATCATAGTAGGGATGTTTATTTAATTATCGAGAGTAATTTGATACCCGATCTTGGGTATTTTCAGTCATCAAATAATCAATAAAGCCATAATCTTCTTCAATGAGACAGAGGCGTAGGTAATATATTTTTCATACTCTACATATAAAATGGTATACTCTACCTATATAATGGCTGTATTATTTTACGCCTGAAAATTACTTTAACTTATTAATTATTATTTATTACTTATAATTTCAATTAACTTATTGACGTTACCCAGTAATTTATGTGGCAGCTGGTAACAGGCTTTTTTCCTCTTCTTTCCTTCTCTAAGACTTTTACCATTAAAAATGCTTTTACTATCTTAATTAAATTAGAAAACATTGGTTCCATTGCCATCTGGCAACATTGACCCGTACATGGTAGGGATGTTTATTTAATTATCGAGAATAATTTGATACCCGATCTTGGATATTTTCAGTCATAAAATAATCAATTAAGCCATAAATCTTCTTCAATGAGAGTCATTGAACAGAGGTGTAGGTAATGTATTTTTCATACTCTACCTATAAAATGGAATACTCTACCTATAAAATGGCTATATTATTTTACGACTGAAAATTACTTTAAGTTATTAATTATTATTTATTACTTATAATTTCAATTAATTTATTGAAGTTACCCAGTAATTTATGTGGCAGCTGGTAACAGGCTTTTTCCCATGTTATCTGTCCTCCTCTCTCCTTGTCTAAGACTTTTACCATTAAAAATGATTTTACTATCTTAATTAAATTAGAAAACATTCGTTCCTTTACCATCTGGCAACACTGACTCGTACATTAATGCCAGATGACTAAGGAGGGCTAGAGGGAATGAGATCAAACGCAATATTATTATTTTGGTCATGGTTTGTCGGCGGTAAATGGTTAGATCTCACCGCCAGAGGGCGTCCGTGTCTTATGTGGTAGGAAAAATACATGGTTTCTTATGGACATAGTGGACATTTTTCACTTTTTCTTTATTGGAAACGTATTATTTGATGTTATTTAACCCCTAACCACAGCTTTAGTGTATAAGCTGTACCTTAACCATCGTAGTGGGGTCTCGGTGACGGCAAATTAAAAGAAAAACATTTTATTTGTGTATGTGTCAATCCTTCCTTTTTGGAATGGGCAGCCAAGATCTGTAAAAATTGTAAGCATCATAAATCGTTACCGATTTTGCACAATTCGCTATCGCTCGTTACCATTTCAATTTTAGAGGCTGTAACTTAAAGTAGTTAATTTTTGTCTTCAGTTGTTTTTCCATACTTTTTAGAATCTGTTAAATAATTTTGCTTAATATAACGAGTTTAGTTCTATAGACAATTTTTTCGCGTTTGTGTAAAAAATTAATAAAATATGTTACTCACCTTATTTTTCATCATTTATTTTTTGAACAAGAAATTAGGGTGAAATGTTTATATGCAGTTTTATTTTAGGTTACCCTCTAACCTATAAGAGTATTTGCATTTGCAATGAGGAAAGCATTTCATTCTTAATAATTAATATCTGAGAACAATTAGAAATCATTACTGTATTATTCACAAGCATACAGAGAGAGAGGATATTGATGAATATGATACAAAATTTATCATAATATTCTTGATATGAAATAAAAACAATCAGCTGTATTTATTTATTTATTTTTATATCTTTCAACGTATCTAACAATTTATCTAATATTTAAAAAACAATCTCATAAATATTCAGTTATATAGTTTTACAGATATTCAGCCTCACTCAATGTGCCATTAAAACTAAAAATTAATTAGAATAACTTAATCACAGCGTCAGCGGTTTATTTAAAGAGGTTTTAAACTGTTTGATTGATGGACATATAAATAGGTCTAATTCATTAGAATAAAGATTAGCAGCTCTAGGCAACCTTGTGATCTTGC
Organism: Pissodes strobi; assembly: GCA_016904865.1. NCBI lineage: Eukaryota > Metazoa > Arthropoda > Insecta > Coleoptera > Curculionidae > Pissodes > Pissodes strobi. Next base: position 85,617 of record MU184515.1, read on the forward strand.
TTGTGATTGGTTCATTAAAGCCATAATTAGTATGATGAAAGGGCACGTGAAACACTTCTGTGTTTCTACCCCTACGATCAGGTACACTTGGATTAAATAGACCCAGTAATTCTGGGCAATCAATATACCCATTCAAAATTTTAAAAATAAATGATAGGTCCCCAATAAGCCTTCTATTCTCCAAAGTGCCAAGGCCCAGACGTCGCCGTCGCCTGACAGTCGAGTAGACATCTTCGTCGCCCAACAATCCCCATCTATAGGCAACCACTCTCAAAAACCTGTTCTGTACATTCTCGGAGCCCTTTGAGTAGACCATGTAATGAGGGTTCCATACAACCGAGCAATACTCCAGATTTGATCTGACCAAACTACAGTATAGTAGTTTCAGTGTGAGAATATTAAATTCTTTCGACGAACGAGTAATAAAGCTCAACATTTTAAGTGCCTTTGGTACAATTACATTTATATGAGAAGAAAACTGTAGCTTGCCATCAAACTGTATACGCAAATCTCCAATGTTATTCACAATCTTAAGAGTGTTGTCGTTTACTTTGTATTCAAAATTGTAGGGTTCCAAAAGACGTGAAAACGAGATCTTGCAACACTTGTTGACATTTAACTGCATTTTATTGAGCTGACACCAATCAGAAAAGTTATTAATGTCTTGCTGTAGAAGTAATGCATCATCTATACAATCAATCGATCGAAAGATCTTCAAGTCATCAGCAAAGGCCAAGTATGAGCTATTCCCTATAAAGTCTTCCACGTCACTCACAAAGAGATTGAATAGAATGGGCCCACAATGGGAACCCTGAGGAACCTCAATCTCCTTTGAAACACTGCCAGCATATTTGACAGCTTGCACCCTATCCGTTATAAAACTCCGAATCCATGACAAGAGAGGATCGCTTATTCCCATGGCCCTCACCTTGATGGTGAGAAGGCTGTGGTCGACCCTATCGAAAGCTTTAGAAAAGTCGCAATATATAGAGTCCACCTGCAGCCTTTTCTCAATCGCAGAAATTAGGTAGTTCTCATACAGTAAGAGGTTAGTGCAAGTAGATCTGCCATGTGAAGAGCCATGTTGTTCGGGGTTTACAAGGTTCTTACAATCCCAAGATAGTGATTCAGTCACCAAACGATCTAACAGCTTCGGGATTTCTGACTGGGTACAGACGGCCCTGTAGTTTTCCACATTTTCTCTATTTCCAGATTTAAAGATAGGTTTTAAGAAGCTACTTTTCGAAAGTTTCGGAAAAACACCAGAGTGCAAAGAAACATTGAATAATTTAAGCAGAGGGGGAGTAATGGTAAAAGAACTTTTTTTTTAAAAGAAGGCAGGTATACCGCCAGGACCCGAAGTACACTTTGGGGGTAGCGAATTGATTGATTCAAGAACATGATGGTAACGACATTTTCAAATCTGTAATCGGGAGTATCTTGAGATGCGATGTCATTATATACTGTGGAGAAGAATTTAGCAAAGATACCAACTAGTTCGTCGTTGTTCTGACTAATCTCATTGTTGTAGGTGACATTAGATGGCAAGCTATATAAAGTTAAGCTGAAAAAGGTTATAAAAGCTAAAACAGTTCACTAACAAATGAGCTGGAGAGTTATCCGGGCAAACAACGGATAAACCAAAACTATCGTTATCCCAAATTGCATTGGGCAAGTTGTAGTCACCTCCCAGAACAATATTGCACTCAGGGTACTTGTCATAAAAATACTCAACAG
>MU184515.1:107353-142556 GCA_016904865.1 Pissodes strobi
ATACTGCACTTGAATGTTAGAATGTGCGTTTTTTGAATGTTAAAGCATAGTTTATTTGTATCGCACCATCTCCTAATTTCCAGGACATCGGCTTCGATGGTTGATTTAAACTGGATTAAGCTTTGGTTTGTATTTTTTGAAGTCCATAGCCCGTTAGTATCGTCAGCAAAAGCTGACAATTTTCCTGAAATCGGTAACGAGAGAAGATCATTGATATAAATTAGAAATAATACTGGTCCTAGGACGGATCCCTGAGGGACTCCCTGCGCTATCCCTTCTCTCTCAGATCAACCCCATTAACATGCACGAATTGGTGCCTCTCTGGAAGCATTGAGCTAAACCAGTTTAATGAAGTTCCTTGGATGCCATAATAATGGAGTTTCTTCGGCAGTATTGCGTGGTCCACACAGTCAAACGCCTTTGAAAAATCACCGAACACTGCCGCAGCGACCTCTCGATCGTTTAGACTTAGATAGATTTTTTTCTAAGAACGCAAAGATGGCATCATTTGTACTCCTTGAACTCTGAAAACCAAACTGGTTTTCACTCAAAATGATGTGATAGTTTAGGTAGCGCATTAGTTGCTCCTTAACGATCTTCTCCATCACTTTGGATATCGTGCTAAGTAGAGAAATGGGGCGATAGTTTGATGGATTATTGCTGCTTCCTCCTTTAAAGATGGGTATGACTATTGCACTCTTCAGGCAGTCAGGGAAAATTCCTTCAGTAAGAGACCAGTTTATCGAGTCTGCAAGTGCTTCCAAGGCATTTCCTGGCAATTTTTTAATAATTTTGATTGAGATCTTATCTACCCCAGAAGCATTTTGTTTTTTAATCGCATTACAAATCCTTATAATTTCCTGTTTGTTTGTCATAGTGAACTGAAATTTGTCTGTATTTGTGGCAAATAAGTTACAGGATCGATATTTGAAGATAAGTTTTGAGTAAAATTTTGAGCAATTGAAGTTTAGAATGAATTTAGCTTTTGAGGATGAATATCAATTAAATTCTCTGGTTTTGTTTTTTACCCCTTAATTCGTTAATAATCCTCCAATATTCATTACTTTTATTTTCATCCCTCTTTATTCTTTTTTCGTTTTTTTCCTTCTGAATAAGTTGTCGGTAAATTTTCCGATATTTGTTAAAGTAGTCTAAGAAACCTTGACAGTTGGTGAATTTCCTGATCGTATGTAGACTTCTTACATTTTTAGTTGAAACCTTAAGTCCTTTAGTTAGCCAAACTTTGGTAGTTTGGGTTTTTATCTTTCTTAAAGGAAAGCCCTTGTCGAATATCGATGTTACTTTACCTTGGAAAGATTGTATAGAATTATCTGAATCAAGGCAGTAATTATTGCAATATTCTTGTGCGGCTAAATTTTCAAATCTCTCAAAGTTCCTTCTACTGAAAATCCTTCGCTTTGCGGATACTTTTTGTATTATTAATAACCGTTAGATTAGCTAGCAAAGCCTCGTGATCAGGTAAGGCCGACGGTATAACTTTACACTGCAGCTCATCCACACTAAAGTTAGTACACACATAGTCGATGGTTGTTGATGACTGATTAGTAATGCGTGTTGGCTCATTCACGAAGACTTTAAGATCAAAGGAGTATAGTAGATTAATAAGCGCTTTTGTGCCTCGAGATTCGATGTCTGAAAAATTAATATTTTAGTAACCGGCCAGAATAATTTTCGAGGACAATGGAAATCTATGTAAAAGAACTTCAAGAGTTTGCAGAAACAGCTTTGAATCTCCAGCTGGAGGTCTGTAAACGCAGACAAGAAAGATATTTAGCCTTTGTATGCAACCTAGTGAGAATTCAAAATGATTCTGTATGATTAAATCGTATGATATTTGCTTCCAGAAAATCGCAGTGTGCGAAAATTACTGTACCTCCATACCCCTTTTCTCTACAATATATTGACACGGTTCTATAGTATGGAATATAGCAAAATTCAGCTTCTGATAGCCAGTGTTCTGTTAGAAAAATAAGTGTAGACATATTCGAGTTTTCTATCAAAATAAATAGTTCGTCAGATTTATTTCGCAAAAATTGTATATTTGATAAAAATAATGAAAGTTCCCTAGTTTTAGTTTCTGTTAGGTTGTTACATTTATTAACACTTGTGTCGTCGTCATCTAAGGTGATACTGATCGACGAGTTATTTTCCATTTTATTGATGACTGTAAAAATAAACGAATCAAGCGCTGAGCTATTTTAATCTTAGGTAAATTCCTTAACACCAGAGCCCTATTGAAGAAGAAAAAGCTAGAATTAAAAAAAACAGTTAATATTAATAAAACTGACAACTGTATGAAGCCTTTCATACACCGAAATATTAATGTTATCTACAAACTTGTTTAGCACTATTCTATTGCCCCAGAGAGGTATTGATAAAAACATTACATTTGTACGCTGCCCTACATCTAATAAAAGTTCAAATAAACTATTACTTATGTGTCTACCCTGGAGTGCGTCCTGTAAGCCTCCAGAGATTATGACAAAATTCTTTTTTGTAAATTGGTTTGACATATCCAGATCCTGTATAATTTCCTCCAATTTTGCATTATGTTTCGCAAACGTCATCACGTCATATTCCTGGCTTTTAAATACTTTGAGGTGTTGGTAAAGGTCAACAATTGAACTATCGCCCAGTATAAGGATATGACTTTTAATCTGAGTCTGAGTAGAGTCAGAACTGTTGGGACGGTCTATATAAAAACTATTTTTTTTGATTATGTTTGAAAAATTCCTGACTTTTCAAATGTTTCATCTCTTCTATATACATATTACGCGATTTCGATAGTTGTTCTTAGTTCTACAGTAGTTTCCTTCGTATCATTTAGTTTTTCTTCCTGCAGCCTTGACCAATTTTTTTGCTCTGCTAATTGTTTTTCGTTTTCAGCAATTATAACTTTTTGCAAATTAATTTGTTCTTCCATTTCAAAAACCCTATCGATGCAGACAGCCGGACTAGCCGGACTATTAGGCTCTGTCTGTGTTAAACCCTCTTGGGATTCGATTTTCGTTTGTGTAGGATGATCATTTAAAAGCCCCAAGAATTGAATAGATTTAGATTTATTTTCCTTTGGTTTGTTCCGTAATTCCTTCCTTTTTGCTTTCACATCTCTAATCTCGGTTGTGTATTCTTGTATTTGCATTTTATTATTATTATGAGAAACATCCTCTGCCAGTAGCGATTGCGAGTCATTTTGCATTAGTTGCCTATTTTGCGTTTGTAAAGATTTATTGTCATCGGACAGCTTGATATTTTGCTGCTCTAAGAATCTTAAATTTTCTTTTAGTTGCGTGATCTCTTGCTCCATATTTTTTCCTGTGTAAAGACTTCATCCTGAAAATCAATAGTTTGCTTTCAATCTGTAGCTCCCTGTCCTTCAGTTCTTCACGAAGTGAATCGATTTGTTCTCGAAACGTTGTGCCTTTGTCCTCACTTTCAGATTCAATTTGTATTATTCTTTCATTAAGCTTCCTGTTGTTTTGGAAAACTTGTTCTATGGTCTGATTATCCTGGCTAATTTTTGTGCAACAAGTTTTACACAAGTATGGTATTTTATTTTTATGGTATTTCGGTTATTTTCGCTTTTACCCGCGGCTTCGCTCGCGTTTATTTTTACGGTTAGTTTTAATCCTATTTTTTTATTTTCTTGAGGTTGTATTTGTAAAAAGTTTTCGTTTTTTATTTTGGGCATGCCTTGGGTTAGTTTTGGTTAGTTTTTGTTCGTTGCGCCCCTGTAGCGAGCGAAGCGAGCGGAGGGCTATGCGTGAAGTGTAATATTAGACATTTTAATGTAAACGTTACAAATGTAACGTACGTCAGGCGGTATCTGTGACGGGAATGTGTTTTGCAGGCTGTCTGTAACCGTTAGTGTAAAACGTGTTCTTTCTAACGCCAGGCAACCAATTCCAAATAAGTGGTTGCCTATATTCAGGTGTCACGCGGCCTAAGGTGGCATTAACTTTTCATGTCGATGATGACGATATAGGATATGTTTACACATCAGTGTCTCGAGTACTAGCAGACTCGCTCAATTTTTTTTTATGTTCTTCACACACACAAAACGAAAATCCTATGCCACTCAACGAGCGGTACGTGCGCGGAGAAGATGGTGGACGTTGGCCTTGAAGCGTTGTAGGTTGTAGTTTTCGGGAAAGACGTTACTCGGAAGTCCATTCCAGAGCGAGGCAGTCCTCCAGACAAAGGAGTTCCGCAACAGTCGCATCTGGTAGAATCTAAGGAATTTGATGCAAATATTTCGGCAAGAATGTTCGCTTTTTCCTTGGCCGTTCCCGCTATTGAGCCATCATCTTTGGTCAGTGGTGGGATTGACGTCTTTGAGAAACCCTGATTGACAGCTGTGGCAACTGAGCAGAAGGATCTTGATCAGTTGGGACAGTTGAGATCCTTGTTCTTGATCTGCTCGTTATATTCCTCCTTGCTCTCGTCAGTGGTCCGCTTACATTGGATTCTGGCCGTGATGGATATATTTCGATTTTCGGCTGTCGGATCCTGGTGCCATTTGCGGTAGGCGGCATTTTTAGCATTAACGACTCTTAAGCAGTTTTTCCCGAACCATGGTTTACTGTTTGAGATACGTTTCATAGAAGGGGGGATGAAGCTTCCATACCAGCTAGGATAACTTGAGATATCTCATCAGTAGATTCAAGGGTGTTTTGATTCCTAAAGCAGACATCTTTCCAAGGAAAAAAAGGAAAACAACACTTTGCAGATTTGTAGTGCCAAACTTTTCGGGGTACCTGTGGCTTCCTGTATTTTGATAGCAAGTTCACAGGCTGCGGAGATAAGATTGTGGACTGATGAGCCCAACGGAGGTTAGACAGTTACGGTGTAGAGGTCAGGATTAGTTGTTAAGAATAGATCCAGGAGGATAGCAAAGTATTTTTGGCGCTCAGGGATCTTGGTAGGTTCGTCAACCAGCTGAGTAAGTCCGTGACATGCAAAAGACTCGGCTTCTCGTCCTTCATCGTCGTTTTTATTGGAGTGTTTCAACCAGTAGATGTTATGTACGTTGAAGTCTCCTACTATGACAATTTCTGCCTTTGGATAGTTGATCTGCAGAAAATCGATTTGATTGCCAAGATTTGAGAACAGCCGTTTATATTGTTGCTCGCTAGGTGGTCTATACAAGCAGCAAATTAATTTGGTTGCTCGATCTGTGCTTAATTTGAACCACGTTACATCGAAGTTCTTAGGTTCGTATGTTTTTTTTCTCTTTGACAACATAAATCGTCTCGTATAAAAGCAGCTATTCCAGAGTTATGTCGAAATCGGGAATAAAGGTCATATCCGGATCCGGGTATATTCAAGTAAACATGTGTAGTGCTTTAAAGTCATGTAACATTGAAATAAGCCTACTTGCACATAACTAAAAAAATTAATTTTAAGTTACAGCTCGGAAAAACTCATTTACGTTTAATTGATAATTGATTAGAGGATTGATTATAGGGTGGCGCTAGCCGCGGTGCCGCCGGTCTACTTGGGGATAATACTAATTATATAAAGAAACAAAGGAAAGAAAAATCATTCATTTCGAAATAAAATTAATTTGGTGCTCATACTTCGTATTCTGTTTTGACGCAATGCCTGGCTTCTTTGGGTTATCTCATGATGAATTCTTATCTTGAAGTATTGTCGCAAGACGAGTTTTATTAATTCATAGCAGCGGCCATCGGTGCACGAGTCTTCAAAAAAGTGATCGCCAAATTAAAATAGGCATATATGCCACTTGGCAACATCTCTGTGGCATTTATTATTAGTATATTGCACACATATTTAAAAATAATTGTTGTTTTATGAAAAAATCTAAAGTATTTTTCGGGTTCACTTAACAATAGCAATTTTTCCAAAAAAATAACAAGAAACTAGGTGTTCTATATTAGTTTTCTAATGAAAAGAATGCGGAAAAGTGAGTTTTTGTGTTTTTTTTTACCTGAAAACTGAAACATATTTGTATCCAGCATATTTTTTTGTGTTTTCATTTCGATTCAAGTTTTGTATTATAAATGTTTATATGTTAGTATTAAAAACTACGCGGTATACTTTAAAGCGAAAAATTTATATTTTGACATGCTCTAATTTCTAATAATTGTAATTTTTGTGTCACGTTATTAAAAACAAGCTGTCGATTTTCCATGAAACGGACCTATTCTTAGGTGTCATCGGCAACAGCGCCGCAGTAATGGTACGGCTTGCCTACAATTTTATTAGAGGGGAAAGAAGAAGGGGAACGATGTTGGCGTTTTCATATTTAGTAAACAAATCCGATGCGACACGATAAGATGATTGAGAGTATCCAGCAAGTAGGCATTGATAACAAAGACCTACGCATTATCAAAAACCTTTACTGGCATCAACGAGTTAATGTCAGGGTGGCCCACAACGTCTCTGAGGAGGTAGAGATACGAAGAGGGGTCCGGCAAGGAGCATCATGTCGCCACTTCTTTTTAATTTATATTCAGAGCTTATTTTCACAAAATCACTGGAGAACATTGATAGTGGAATCAAGGTTAATGGCGTAAATACAAATAACCTAAGATACGCAGATGATACAGTGCTGCTTGCCAGCAGTCAAGAAGATCTACAGATCCTAGTCGACATTGTATCCATCGTCTGTGATGAATATGGACTAAAGCTCAAAACCAAAAAGACTAAATATATGATAGTCAGCAAAGTTCCTGTGCATCAAACAGCTATTACAGCATATGGAATTTTACTTGAAAAGACCAACAGTATCACCTATCTCGGATGCAATATAAGCGACAACTGGGATATGAGCAAAGAGGTTAGAATCCGTATAGAGCAGGCTAGAGATGCGTTCTTTAAAATGAAAAAGGTACTTCGTAGTCAGAGTATTATTAGCAACAAACTGAAGATTAGACTGGTAAAGTGCTACATATTCCCAATACTGCTGTATGGATTCGAAAGTTGGACATTGACAGACACACTACTAAAGAAGCTCGAAGCCTTCGAAATGTGGGTGTACCGAGAGTACTCCGCATTAGCTGGGTCGACAGGCTCCGAAATGAAGACGTCTTGCTGCACATGGGCAAGGATACAGAAATAATGAAAACAATAATTAAGATACGTAAACTGGAATACTTTGCTCATGTGATGCGACATTCAGAAAGATACGGAATTCTTCACCTTATAATACAAGGGAAAATAGTAGGAAAAAGAGGGCAAGGCCGAAGAAGAACATCCTGGCTAAAGAACCTCCGAGACTGGTTCCATAAGTCCACCACATCCCTATTTCGCGCGGCAGTCAATAAAGTTATAATAGCCAGAATGGTAGCCAACGTTCGGTAACGGACACGGTACTCAAAGAAGAAGAAGAAACAAATCCGTCTGTTTTTGTTTATATGTCTTTGAATCCAACGAATAGGACCACCTTTGCCAGATTGTTTGATTCAACAGATTCTGAGTTGGTAACGCGACCGGCGGGGACGCTCCATGAAAGTAGATAATATCAATTAAATTTTCTTGAACCAACTAGGAAAAAAGAACTCGAGCATATAGGAGAAGGTTTGACGAAATAGTTATTTTTGTTACAAGTACCTAAAATGGAGTTTTTCAGGACGAATCATTGCTGTTTCGGAATAGCAGATGAGTCCTGAAAAACTTCATTTAGGTACGTGTGACAAACACTATTTTTTGTCATACGCTCCCAAAATTTAATTTTTATTTATACGCTTTTTGCAATTCTTCAGAACGCCTAAATTTGCAAATTTACCATAATTTTTGAAATCATAATGTACGACAAAGTTAGCTTAGAATTTGATATCGTAGCAACTATTTGACAATTTTGTCATGTCATTCGAAATTTGACATTTAGACATATTCAGGAATTTTGGAATAGTCCATAAAAGTTGCCATGACGACTTTTAGGGACTAGGCCTAAAAAGAAGCATTTTACGGACTCAAATGAGTCCGTAAAATAGCTATTTTTGGGAGCGTATGACAAAAAAAAAATTATCTTAAATTTTTCTTTTCCACCTCCACACCAAACATTGATTGTTGGCGACTCTCTACTGTATTATTAATAATCATAAGGATTTTCTGATCCCCAAAACCTACGTAACTAACCTTTCAATTGAAAAGTGACCTAGCCTGACATAATAAGATGGTTCAAAAAGTCACTTTCAGTTATAGTTATAGTTCATTCAGACACATATGCAATATGAGTAGATAATCAGTGTTTTTTAAAATCTGAATCTCATGTTTTCAATTTCATTACCTTTTGCATGACCGGTGGACTCTATTTTTCTAGTTATGTAAAGGCGAAGAGTATATAATGTAAAGAGAGGACAGTAAGACAGAGCAATCAAATTAGAGAGGGCTAGATGAGAACTCCGATTTAAAGGGCGCCTCGTATGTTATCGGATTATATCGGACACAATCGTCAAGCAAGGACGGTCCGCCAACACAGTGGGTTAAATATATCCCGTAAAGGTCAAGTTTAGATTTATTAGGGAGACGTTTCGTTTTAGTTTTTTAATTCATATTGTGTAATTGAAATTAGGTGTGTAAACTTTAATTATGATATGTAACACAATTCATTTAATAGAATCTTTTAATAATCACTCGGGAAAATTTTGCTTACCTGCAATACATGCATTTTTCATGACTTTTCTCAAAAAATCCTCGGATTTCTGGTAAAACATTAATTGTTTTAATTTTATTACTAAATATTCAGAAAATTCTACTCTAATAATTAAGCTTCATACTCACTTTCGCGAATTTCGCCTTTTTTGACATAAACTGTCATTTTCACCTTTAAAATTATTCGCGGCGAAAATTTTTATTTTTTTTTACGAATTTTACCATAATTGTGAATTAACCTCAAATTTCTTGACTGCTTTGCTATATCTATTTGTTTATTCTTTTCAGGCATTGGGTTCATTAGTTAAATTGTAGAATAGATACTTTGACAATTGTATAATAATATTAATTATTATAATTTTTTTCGGTGGAGATATTATTTTATGTTTCGTTTGTATCCTTTTGGTAATTGTCCTAAAACTACGAAATACCCACCAGCTAAGTGACACCAGAAAAGAAAATTTTCGCAATTTAGTTGCAGAAATGAGATTAATTGAGCCCATTCTAGACTTAAAAATATATTACTAACCTGCTTACATCTTCCGGTACTTACCTAACCTATAAAACCTATTCTAAAGCATAAATTCGCAAAAAAGTTAAAACTATTTGAACTTTTTAGCAAATATTTGCTCTGACAAAATTTCGCATCAGAGTATGGACCAAAACTTACATTCTCGCGAAAAATCAACAACGGTCAAAGAAAGGCGAAATTTGCGGAAGTGAATATGAAGCTTTAAAGTGAGATTCAAATAGAATTTACTTTTTCGTTGGTTTATCTACATACTAAGAGTTTGTCCCCTCTATGTTTTGAATGAAACTTTCCTTTAAAATAATCGAAAAATATTGATTACACCTTTTTAATTTAAACTGAAGGAAATTCTTATTTGATTAATTAAAGCATTTAGACTGAATAAATTTTAATAAAAATTTGCCGGAAACATAAAAAAAATGAATTTTATCACATTTTTTAATTAAAATAAGTTGAGCACTGAGATTTTAAGAAAATGCAAAAGTTTAAATAAATTCAGAGGATTTGAATGAAAATCACTCTATATAAAATTTTATCCTAGCAGAAAGTATTAGATATTTAGTAAATTTTGTCCTCATTTTCGTTATTTCGACCCACTGTGATGAAATCGATTATTCGCCATCTTGTTTGACTTGACGTCAATATCGCCCGCCTTGATAAAAGGTTATATCCGGCAACGTCGCGATATCTCCGAGTTAAAGGGACGAGGTCATTGAAACGGCTGCCGGAAGATCAAAGGAAATTCGCCGGCTGTCTTCTCTTTACATTATATACTCTTTGGTAAAGGTTTGCGGGCATCTTTTCTGCGAAGTTTTAATGACATAATATCAAGTATTACACGTGATGATTAGTGATTACTAAACTATCTAATAAAAGTAAAGTCAGGTAAGAAGCCAGATTCTTCCTATAGTAGAGTGCTACTTATAACGTATTTTGACTTGTGTGGGCACCTCGGGGTTACAAGCTGAAATTTTATTATATTATTAGTTCAAAATCCGAAGGTAATAAAAAATCATCACTGGCAAAAGGGCAGTATACCTAAAAATCGAGATTATTATCTAAACGTGTAGGATATTAATGCATAACATTCATGCATAAAATTCATCTACATTTTTGTGCAAATTATATTTTTTATCATTGCTTGAAATATGCAGATTACATTGGCCCCTACGGCAAAATAAATAAAAAAATTGAAATATCTCCCTTCGAACCTGGGCAAAATCTGATTAAAATATACTCATTTTTTAATTCACCTCGCATTCTCTCCGAAATGAAGGCTCAAATCAAATTTTTTTATTCTTGCAAAAAGTTTGCCTTAAGTATCTAGAATATATAGATGCAAGAATACATATTTTTGCTCAAATGGTAATGGAAAAATAGAATTAAATGTAAGAAAAGTAATTTACTTTTAGCCGCGACCGTCCGATCACGCGCTGCTCGAGTACTCTCGCATCTCACTTTTCTCCATAGCTTCCTCTCTCTCTCGCCTATTGTACAATACAATAAGTGCTCTTACACCATTACGGGTTATAATACTAATAATAATAATAGCTATTATTAATTGAATAAAGTCAATGAAGACATTTTCGATTATCCTTAAATTTATTATAAAATATTATAAATTTTATTTTTCCTATACGCTGCTAGGTAATAAAGAAGTAGAAAAAAAATCATACACTTAATCAACTGCTATTAAAAAAGGACTAGCTTTTATTTAGAATAGAAAAACTCAAAATGTAAAAAAATCTTTATAATAACAAAATCTATTTATCTTCAGTGTCTGTATCTTCTTCAGGAATAGACACAATGAATTCAATATTGCCTTCCAGTATTTTTTTGCATGATCCAATGCAACCTATTTAATTTCTTCTACGTGTACAAGCTTTGCTTTCATACAATCTAATAAAAAATTATTTGATTAAGTTTTATTATGTACCGATTTAATCTAATAATAAGTTACATTTTTTACAACCAAAACAGTGGAAATTATTTATCCACTCTGTTTTTAGTTAAAAAAAAAACAGTTAACAAACTTTTTATCTGAACGAGCACTCTCATAAAACGAATTTCAAGTTCGCAACTATAGTGGGGGATTTACCAATATTCTTGATAAGAAAACAAATTGCGAACCAATTGACAACAAATTACTTACTATAGTCACGAAGAAGCTGATACTGGGATTTTGTTGCATATACTCTCTGCTAAACATTGTATGTATTATTTGACATGCATAGTGGCCTCCAATGACACTGATGTACTTGTACTTCTGGTACATTTTAAAAATATATATTTCTAGAGAATTTGGGTAAAATCTGGAAGAGGAAATTCGGTGCGATATGTGGCCGTTCATGACATAAACCTAGAAGAAAACTTGCCTGCATTTCATGCTCTAACGGGTTGTCATACAACCAGCCAGTTTTCAGGATTAGGAAAAATAAAATGTTGGAAAATTTATCTAAATTATTCCGATTATTTAGACGGTATTGGGGTCCAGGAATTTTCAGATGGCATGTTCAATAACATAGAGAAATTTATCATAAAATTATTTTCAACAAATCCAAACATTTCGTCTATTAATATTTTCAGAACACTATTGGCCTCTTCATCGCTAATTGAAAGAAACTAGCCCCTACAAAAAATAGTTTAAAATTTCGCAGTCTGAGAGCACATTATCAAACTAAGATGTGCTTCAGTTCCTTAGAACCAAATCCCCTATTAGCAGAGGTGACAGAATGCGGATGGAAATTTGAGGAGGCAGGTGATATCCAAATTATCCCCAATTTTAACAACACCAACATTTCCTTCAGATGTAAAAATATTTATTGCATGCGGATGTAAAAAAGGTAAATTATTATTAGATTAAATCGGTACATAATAAAATTTAATCAAATAATTTTTTATTAGATTGCATGGAAGCAAGCTTGTACACATAGAAGAAATTAAATAGGTTGCATAGGATCATGCAAAAAAAATTACTGGAAGGCAATATTGAAGTCATTATGTCTATTCCTGAAGAAGATACAGACACTGAAGATAAATATCTTTGATATTATAAAGAGTTTTTACATTTAGAGTTTTTCTATTCTGAATAAAAGCTAGTCCTTTTTTTAATAGCAGTTGCATTAAGTATATGATTTTTTCCAACTTCTTTATTACCTAGCAGAGTATAGGAAAAATAAATTTCAGTACAATCGAAAATGTCATCATTGACTTTATTCAAATAATAATAGCTATTGTTATTATTAGTATTCTAACCCGTAATAGTGTAAAAGCACTTATTGTATTGTACAATAGGCGAGAGGGAGAGGAAGTTATGGAGAAAAGTGAGATGCGAGAGTACTCGGGCAGCGCGAGATCGGACGGTGGCGGCTAGAAGAAAATTACTTTTTTACATTTAATTCTATTTTTCCATTACCATTTGAGAAAAAAAAATCAAGCACCTATTTATTCTAAATACTTAAGACAAACTTTTTGCAAGAATAAAAATTTTTGATTTGACCTTCATTTCGGAGAGAATGCGAGGTGAATACAAAAATGAGTATATTTCAATCAGATTTTGCCAAGGTTGGAAGGGAGATATATCAATGTTTTTATTTATTTTGCCGTAAGGGCCAATGTAATCTGCATATTTCAAGCAATGATAAAAAATATAATTCGTACAAAAATGTAGATGAATTTTATATGAAAACATTCATAATTTAATATCCTACACGTTCATATAATAATCTCGATTTTTAGGTATACTGCCCTTTTGCCCGTTCTGAATTTTTATTACCTTCGGATTTTGAATTAATATAATAAAACCTTGATTCTGTGAAAATTTCAGCTTGTAACCCCGAGGTGCCCACAAAAACATTTATAGAAGTCTTTTACTGCGTTGGGCACCCTACTACTAAGTATATCTACAAGGTAAAAAGTGTGTCTAATCCCAACAAATTGTCGCACTGTACGACTTAAGCGCACACATTTCATGGAATCCGAATGAATAATTAAAACTCTATTCCAAGATACAATATCGGGAGAAGGTAAGATATTGCGCATACGACCGCCCATCTGTCAGTTGTTGCGACGAATTAAAGAGAGTAAATATGGCGTTTTATTGAATTCTTTGCTATTGAGTCAGTGTGTTTATTGCGTTTTTTTTACTAGTTTTCGGGGTTTGCGTGGAGTGTATCAAATTTAGATATTGTCTGGTCTCAATTATAACTTTTTGCAGCATTTAATGCTAAAATTCTTATATTTTATGAGGTAAACAAGTGAAATTTTGACAATTAAAAATGCGTTGTGCTGTGCACGGTTGTAAAAAAGTGATATTCAAACTAAGAACTTTGATAAAACTATTAGATTTTATACATTCCATAAAGACACTTTGTCGCAAAAATTGTGGGTAAACGCTTGTTCTAATAATCTTAATAAAAATCAGTTACTTTCTAACCTATAAGTTTTATGTTATTTTAATGACGATTTGTTTATGATTATTTTCTTGTTATACCTGTATTTTATTTCATTTAACAAGCTAAGATTATACATGGATCAAGTAGGTATAATGTTCATTTGTTTAATTGTAATGTTTATTTTTCCTCATGAACGTGACGTTTTTGATATCTGTTTTAATTAAAAAGGAAAAAGTTCTTTGTTATTAAAAATTATAAGCTTTTATTCCTCGTTTTATTCTGTCTAAATATATTACTGAGAATGGAGTCCTGTGTGTTGCTGAATGTACTAAAGTCAATAAAATAATCTGTTTGCAAACTCTTACCACAATCAGCTAAGGGAAAAATCTCTATCCTAAAAAAACATTAATAATAAGGTTAATCATTCAAAATTACCTTTAATTAATCATCCAAAACTCCATTTACTAAACTTTCTATCAAAATAAAGCAAACTATTCAGTTAAATCTAAAATTTGTGTATATACTGGGGCTGTTACCATTATAATTTAAACGAATAACGCTCTTTGTGACGTCAATGCGCAGAGAGAACCGATTTTGAGACCGCTGAACATCTTACCTTCCCGTTATTGTATTATGGCTCTATTCTGATATTATAATGTTTTAGAACTAAGGCGTCAAATATCTGATCTTCAAATGCAAGTGGAGAATTGTAACACAGAGAAAAACAAGTTGGTGAACCAAATACAGCAATTAGAGAAAGAGAAGCTTCGAAAACGTAAGCAAAATATTAATAGTTATTATTCGATTTTCATTACCCCTGTATTTCGCTTATTCTCTAATCGTTTTTTTTTAATTTTGCAGTACTTTAAAATTTAATCTGTGGTACTGGAAGGAAAGAAGGTCCACTTTTCTAAATACTTATATTAGTAATTAATTTGATACTCTTGTTTGTCCTCTCCCTACCCTCTATTGATTTATATTGCAAAACATTATAAGCTAACGGAGTTAGGAACTCCAACTTTCAACCTTTTACTTAAGTAAATGCTTCCAGTTCAAAATTATCCACATATGAAAGCCTCTCTTCCACATCCCTATGCATTTAAAATGTCATATTCTAATTTTGGTTTAGGATGAGTTAAAAATATAGCGATTAAAATAAGTAGATGGTTAAAAATGTTGTTACTACTTATCAGCTAGTAAAATGTATAAATATTTATACATATTCTATGTTGAAGGGTCAAAATTGGATATACCAAGGGACGCTCCGATTAATAAGGAGAAAAATAGTTTTAACAGTGATTCAGCGATGGCATGTGCTGATGAAAAAATTGCTGAGCTAAATAGGAAATTAAAAGATCTAGAGGATAGACATTTGAAAGCAGTCGAGGATAATGCAATTTTAAAAAATCAGGTAAAATGTAGCTATTGTTACATAACCTTTACTTTACCTACTAACCGCACATAATTTTCTGAAAAGTTTTAGTTTTAGAATTAAACACATGTCTATTTAATACCCATAATAATAGAAATTTATTCTAACAGTAAAGTTGCTTGGGTACAGGGTAATTTATCGTAAGATTTCATCCCAGTTATGTTTATCCTGGTGCCTATTTTTGTGAACATCGTATGTTACTTTTCTGTCTTATACATATTTTAGGAAGCTTAGCGATTATATTAAGCGACAATAACAACTCAGCTTTTATAGATTAGCGGCAAATTGAGAATTGCTCGTCGGGATGTAGAAGACTAGATAAAAAGAAATGAGAGGAAACTCGTTACTTTCATTTTATTGGTAGCTGTGATTGAATTTAATTTTAATGAGGATTGTAGGTCGCTCCGCTGCTCCTCAGCAGTTTCCGTAAAATGTTCTGGTACAACAAACAAGAAAAATGGGATTGTTCCTTTGAAATTAAATACTTGTCTGGCAAATTCACATTTTTCATGCAACACAAAAACAAAATTCCGGCATATAAAGTATTTTAAATATGTTTTTGCAGGAGTGGACAAAACTCTTAGTCACATGATATAGCTCATAAACATATTTTCATAAAAGGACACTCTATATATTATTTACTTTTTGGATTATACGTAAAAGCCTGTTGGGGTTGAATTTGACAGGGAAGCTTTGGCTGCCTGTAAATCTCTTGCGCTGGAGAATTTGCAGGTTGCTGCGGAGAAAAGTGCGAAGAGGGATAGTGGGCTGGATATGGACCCGGTGACTCCACCTATAGTGCGGCTGTCGCGAGATTCTGATGCGGCTAATGGTCGTTATTCCATATTAAAGGCTCTTCGGCTGGTCTTTGCCTATCTCCATTACCAACCCTCCAGTGTGTGTTTTGAAGGGTACACCAACACTCACATCAAATTAGCTTTAGCTTCGGAGGGACTTCTTAGTAACTTGGACTCCTTGCGTAAGTTGTATTATCGCTTCCACGACGCCTACGGTATTGGTTCGGCTGGGGTTGAAACGGATCTCTCTGCCTTCAGGTCTTTCTTTTCATCGGAGAGACTTAAACACCTTCAGAAGGTTAGGGAAAGTCATAGCAATTATTTTACTACTGGCTCTTCGACTAGAGGGGTGAATTTTTAGGTATATTGACGCGACAACAGGATCAAGCTCTCTCTGAAAAATTGGATGATGGCAAGCTTAGTGTTTTTCTTATTAATATTCACTCTTTAAATCACAAAACAGATGAATTATTTCTTTTATTAGAAGAGCTTAATTTTCCAGAAATCATTGCCATAACTGAACATTGGTTAAATGTTTGATGAGCCTGTGTTTATCAAAAATTATACAGTAACTAGATTTAATAGAAGTAATTTATCTCATGGAGGTACTATGATAATGTCTACTAACAACGACTTTTCGGCAGTGACTAAGTTCGATAATTTATTGTGTCAGAAATTATTTGAATTTTCCATCGTCCATCCTAATGCTTATGACAATTATTCCTTTGCAAAAAGGAGGAGATAAAGACCGAGCTTCGAACTATCGCCCAATTGCACTCCTTCCCACGTTATCGAAGATCATTGAAAGATTAGTTAAAAAAAGGCTTCTATCTTTTCTCTCTAAATATAAAATACTACCCATCAATTTGGATGTTTAAGTAAGAAATGCACAAACGATGCTATGTTTTCCCTCTTTAATCATATATGCTCCAACCTGAACAACCATCACTCTACAGCAACAATTTGCTGTGATATCTCTAAAACTTTCGATTGTGTAAATCATAATATCTTAATTAACAAATTGCAGTACTACGGATTCAGAGGAGTGCCTCTCGAATGGTTTAAATCGTATCTTAACAGCAGAAGTCAGCTTATGAGGGTTGATACGTCGATGTCTTCTTGCAAGCCAATAGATTGTGGAGTACCCATTGTTCCGTACTAGGCCCTATTTTGTTTCTGCTGTTTATCAACGACATTGCTTGTCTGGACATTAGCGGTAAAGTCTGTCTCTTTGCGGACGATACTAGTTTCACTTGGAGCAATCCGATAGTAGGGCGCTTCACAGAACTGTATCTAGTGACTTAATCACCATTAAATCATGGTACGATTCTAATCTCCTGTGCCTCAACGGTTCTAAAACTAAAGTTTTGTCATATAAAAGTACGTTGCAGTCTTTTGAACTTAATAGCACCGCTGTTGACGTCGTTGAATCTGTGAAATTCTTGGGGCTTGTTGTGGACAACCATTTAAAGTGCGAATTGCACATCGATGCCTTATCAGAAAAATTAAGTTCTGCCTGTTTTGCGCTAAGAACGGTTTCCAGAGAGCTTAACTTGTCAACTGCCAGAATAGTCTATTATGCTCTTTTTGAGTCACACGTTCGATACGCCCTTCCATTCTGGGGTACGTGTTGTGGGACTCAATTTGAGCGTATTTTCAAACTACAAAAGAGGGCCGTTTGATACTCACTGAGACTAAACAGTAGAACTCACTGCCAGGATTTCTTTGAAATATTTAAAATATTAACTTTTCCTTCGTTATTCGTATTTGAATCCGTTTGCTTAATCCGCAAACACGTATCTGCTATTCCAGAAAGACCATCTCACAACTATCCACTTATACGAAGCATGATCTTTATCTGCCAACCCCACGCTCAGAGTTAGTTAAAAGCTCTATACTGTACAATGCAGAAAAAATGCCATGCCATTTGAAATGAAGTCAATGACATCTTTTCCCGCATTTCGCAGAGCTTTAAGATCATACTTACTGGAGAGAGCCTTATACGCAGTAAACGACTTTTTTTATTATTACTTAATATTGAGCATCTTCACACTGGTTTATGTTTAGTGTTTAGGATTTGATGTTTAAATGTTTTATAAAATATTTGATTACGTACAATTTTCACAATTGTATAAAGTTTTGTATAGTTAGGTTTTTCTTTTTCTTTTCATTGTATGTTTCTATTTGTGTTTTTATATGTTTTGTATGTTTTGTACTTTAGCTCTAGCTTCGTCTACAAATTGTAAACATTTTTGACAGTAAAGCATCTTATTATATCATTATTAAATATTATTTTATTATTAAACCTATTTGGTATGACATACATTATACCTAAACTGAACGCTTTTCGAAATATTCCCATTTAAAAGCTGGAACCCTGGCGCTAAGCTGACGGGCTCTGTCTTTATGTTTTCGTGGTTCTTAAGACAAACGGAGAGACCTAAGTTGCTTGGGACGGAAAAGGTGCCGTTGTTACGGTTTTCGTTTTCAATTAGATTAGAAAATCTAAAAGTATTATTGAGTGTAGTACAATGTTTTTTTTTTATTGGGGTTGTTCTATTCTTAATGAATCGAGGGTAAGCATATTTTTGAATTTCAATAAATTGCATGTAATGTTTTATCCTCCGTTCCTATCATTCAACAGTAAACAGAAGGAAACTGCCCTAAAACGGTACATTGCGAAAAACAATAAAAATAATTTACAGGCTATCAAAGTCATACTGAAAGTATCTAAAGAGTTTAATTGCATGGGATCACTTAAATTTGCAGCATTTACTTGAATTTTCGATTCAATATGTTCTTGGAGACACTCCACCTTTTAACTTTGGAAATATAATTGGCAAATGACATGCTTCATTAAATGACTCATTAGATAGGCAGACAAAACTTAACATCATTAGAATTTCTTCGTGGCTATTGGTTGGACGATTTCAAATCTGCCTTTCCTTTTTTGCATAAGTCCCTTTTGGCTAAGATAGCTTTATAAGTAGATGTTGAAAATGTTTGCCATTTTAAAATTGAAAACTGTTTTTTTTTTGCGCTCAAATAGTGTCAAATTGTATTTGTTTGCACTAGTAAACTTGTTTAAAAGTGGGCTTCACGAAGAAAGTATTCAAGTTTCTCAATTTTTATGTCCTCCATAGGGATTAGTCCTTCGAAATCTATAAGGACGCTTTGCAAATCCGATTCGGTTATTTTGCAATATTTTTTGAATACAAATATTTTTTGCTATAAATAAAGCATTTTAAAGTTTATATTTGAAAGAATTTTAGAATTTGATAGCTGTTGCGACTTTCTAGTAACCATATTTTGTTTCAGCAAAGAACCCGAAATGAAGAAATTGACCGACTCCGCTCATTAGTTGAAGGTGGTAGATCTTACACTGCAGCAAGTAAAGATTGTTGCTATAAAAACATAGACAACCAAATAGTAATCTTACAAGAGGAAATTACTCGTCTCAAAAAAGAGAGGAACGACTTACAATTTCAAATTCAAGGTATTTGCAATACTAAAACCGGTATTCATAATTTTGGGGTCGTTGTAAGATGATGACATAAAATTGAATAGAACAGATTGATCGTGTGAATCGAATACTATTGTTACGTTTCTCCGTGGGTTTTGACGAAATCACAACTTTTACTATTTTAAAATAATACTATCTTGATTCTTTATTTTATCATTCTAAACAATTAAACACACTAAACTACTTTTATAATTTTACGACTATTAGATCTTTTCAATTCATAACTCAATGATTCACTAACTGCCACTCGCGTTCTGCCCGCTCTTTATATACAATCTCAAATATATCGCGAATACTCCGGACGAAGCCAGGCCTCTCTATATTATTCTCCACCAGGGCTACACGCATCGGGGAATTCCACAATTCCTGAATTTTCGCGGCCGGTGATGACTCATATGAAAGAACGCGACAAGACTAGTTATATAGGGTAGCACAAACATTCGGATGGTTGCTAGCCGTGACATTTCCTCCCTCTTAAACCTGATCGTCCCGATCATTGAGCCAGTCGTGGTGGACAGGTTTCAGTTTGCTTCTATTGCTACCTTGAATCGTCTACACTACGTCATTGCTTCTTTTGATGCTTCCTATACTGGCGTTAGCTTGGGAGATCTTCCTTTGCGGATTATATAATCAGACTTTGTCGTTCATCTGAAATCCTATAGAATTAGCTTTGAGGTCATATCGTGTCTTCATTCGGTCACTGACTTTCTCCGTGTTTTCTCTGACTAATTAATGGGTGTATAGTAACTTTTCCGTAAGAGAGCCCTTGTAGTCGTGAATGTTCATATTCTGGTTGTCTGGCGTTCTGAATAATAGGTCACCGGGTAAACGAAGTAAAATTGTAAAACCATGGCCGGTGTTAGTCCTGTCGTGTCATGGACTGCTGATCTATATGCCTTCAAAAATAGTGGTAATGTGTTGGTTTCAATCTTTCTGATGTTCATCTACGACCTTTGACAAATATTCTTCAATAGTCTCGTTAAACCTCTCAACCATGGCATCTCATTGTGGATGTAAGGCTGTAGTCCGTGTTTTATGTATATTGAGTAAATCACAGACTTTCTGGAAAACCTGGGATTCGAAGTTGCTTTCTTGATCTGAATGCAGCTCTAATGGAACACCAAATCTGCTGAATAGGTTTAGTGATGAGCAAATGCAAGACCAAGACCGGGTTAGTCTTGGTCTTGGTCTTGCATATGTGTTCTTGGTCTTGGTCTTGCAGGTTCCAGTCTTGGACTTGGTCTTGCTGCAAGACTCTTGCAAGTCTTGCACTTTTTGTAGATTATTACTCGAGGCAATTTTTACAAAGAAAATAAAAAAAAAAGTTTTTTAAGTCCTTTAAAGTAAATAAAGTTTTAAAAAAGAGACAGTATTTGTCAGTATGAACATTTTGGTTTTTCAATATTAAGTACCACAGCGACAAATTTTAACTAGTAAATCAGGTAATTTTTTTAAGTAAAAATACTCAAAAAAAAACATTTTAAGTTGAGGAATCATTTGTTTAAGTTAGTCCGTGTGATATTGAAACATCCTGTGTATTTACAGTTTTATAAATTGCGACGTTAATACAAGAACTATTTTACTTAAACGTGAATTTCACTTTTTAATACATGGTTGCCCATAATTGAGTTGAAATATAAATATTTATCTCTCTTGATAATCTGATGCAGTTATTCTGACAATTTTTTTTTGAATATTTTCCTATAATAAAATTTCATAAGTTTGAAAAAATATATATCAGTCATTGGATTTTGCGTCCTTCTATAAAAGTCGACTCTTAGCAGGCCCGTTAGCGGGGCTTTGAAGTAAACCAACATTATTATTGCTCAATGAAGAACTGCACATCAGTTTTATGCATTTCTCAGCAAATGATAATTTTTTTTTTATGTACACACACTAAAGGGAGATCCTATGGCGCTCGACGAGCGGTGTGTGTGCGAAGATGTTGATTGACACGGTTCTTGAATATTTGTAGGTTGTAATTAGTGGGAAACAGATGTCCTGGAAGTGAGTTCCACAGTGATGCAGTGCGCCAGACAAAGGAGTTCTGGTAAAGCGATGTTCTAGGTGTTTCTAGTTGTACGACGAACTGGTGCGCTCCTGCCGTCTGTCGGGACTGTCTGACAGGAGTTGCCAGGGGCGGGATTATGCGGGCCAAATCTTGGGAACATCTGCCGTGAAAGTATCTGTAAAACAGAGACATCTCGGCCACATGTCTGCGATGTTCCAGACTATCCAGATTCCGGGTCAATTCCGGATCGCCGACGAGACGCACAGCCCTCTTCTGAATGGAATCCAGCAACTTTAGGGTATGCTTTGGTGCGGCACCCCAGATATGTGAGCAATATTCTAAGCACGGTCTTATTTGCGCTTTGTACAGCAAGAGCAACTGCTGCGGTGTATAGAGTTTTTTGTTGCGAAATAGCGCACCAAGCTTCTGGGAGGCTGATTTTGCGATGTTAGCAACATGGTCATGCCATGACATATTGCTGTTGACCGAGACACCCAGCAGCCCGATTGACGAGGATGAAGGAATGGTCGATCCTGCCATAATGATGTCAGGGCCCGCTGTATTGGCCCTCTTAGTAAACGTTGCTGCTTGGGTCTTTGCTGCATTGAACTGGACCAAATTTCGGTCGCCCCAAGTTTGAACTTTCTCCAGGTCTTGATTAATTGCTGTAATCTGCTCCTGTCTGCGGTGATGAGTCTCAGTCGCTGGTAAGGGTTTTTCTGATATAAAGTGGGAGACAAAGGTACTGTCATCTGCAAAACTGTAAACAGGATTATTCGTTTCGATCAGCAGGTCATTAATATAGATGAGGAACAGAGTTGGTGAAAGTATTGCGCCCTGAGGCACGCCCGCGTTGATGGTGAATGTGTCCGAGATGTGTCCATTGACTGCAACGTGTAGGGATCGGTTCTTAAGGAAACTGGCCAGCCAGCTGCAGAGAGAGGCGGGCAGTCCCAAAGACGGCAGTTTGTTGAGCAGTCCGTCATGCCAAACTCTGTCGAATGCCTTTGAAATATCCAACGCAGTCGCTCGAGACTCTCCGTAGTTTTCAATTGCCCTACTCCATATATGAGTGACATAGGCCAATATATCTCCTGTCGATCTCTCTTTGCGAAAGCCGTATTGATTATCGCTGATTATTCTGTTGCTCTCGAGGTACTTGAGTAGTTGCTGGTTGACTACACGTTCCATGACTTTGGAGATTATTGGAAGCAAGGCAATTGGGCGATAGTTTGAGGGCGTGGTTTTCTTGCCTTTTTTTGGAACAGGTTGCACTCAAGCGACTTTCCAAGAGGATGGGTAAATCCCTTTTCTGTAAGAAAGAGAAAAAAGCCTGGAAAAAACGGGTGTTAGTTCGTTGGCGCAGTTCTTTAGCACTATGGCAGGTATTCCGTCCGGTCCTGATGCCTTTTGCGTATCTAGTTCTTTAAGGATTTTGCGAATATCACGGTGAAAAAACTTGACTTCTGCCATGGTAGTGTTGATGTTCGGTATAGTGGGGAGAGTCTTGCCTTGAGGCACGTCTAAGGTAGAGTGCGATGAAAACATTTTGGCGAGCATGTTTGCTTTTTCCTTGGCTGTGTCGCCGTCAAAGGTGGGAGAGACGTTTTTGTAAAGTTGTTACTTACTGCCTTTGCTACCGACCTTAAATTCCTGGAACCACTGGGGCATTGCAAAAGTTTATTCCTGATCCTTTGATTGTGTTTCTCCTTAGTTTCCTCGATCAGACGCTTGCACTCGTTTCTCGCTTCGATAAAATAATTGCGATTTTCAGCGGTCTGATTTTGCTGCCAGTACTTATAGGCTTGTTGTTTCCTTCCCACAGCTCTTTCGCATCTTTTGTCGAACCAGGGCTTTCCTTTTGATGGTAACTTGATGGAATTTGGGATGTATGCTTCCATTCCTGAGGAGATTACTTGCATGATCTCTTCGCAGCAGTCTGACGGGTCGTCAGTGGCAAAGCAGACGTCGAGCCAAGGAAAATCTAGGTAGAACTGCCTTAGATCGTCCCAGTTTGCAAAATTGTAATGCCAGATTTTGCGAGACAATGGTGGATCCTTCTGTATGGGTGGCAATTCACAAACCGTTGTAATAAGTTTGTGGTCGGAGGTACCTAATGGCGGACCAACTGTAACCTTGTACTGGTCAGGATTGGTGGTCAGAAAAAGATCCAGGAGGGCGGCGAATTCGCCCCTCTCTGAGATTCGAGTTGGTTCGTCTACAAGTTGAGTAAGCCCGCAGCTGATGGCAAATGCTTCAGCTTCTCTACCTTCGTTGTCGGTCTTGTTGTGATGTTTGAGCCAGTTGGTGTTGTGGGCATTGAAGTCTCCCAGAACGATTATTTCTGAACTGGGGTGATCGACCTGTATTGAGTCAAAGGTGGTAGCTAGTGTTGAGAAAAAGCTTTGGTAGGCTCTATCGCTCGGAGAGCGATAGAGACAACATATAAACTTGGTTAATCCCTTGGCGGTGAACTTGAGCCACATGACGTCAAGGTTGTTCGGTTCGAGTGTTTCCTCGCGGTGACATGAAAGGTCGCTTCGGACAAAAAGGCATATTCCGAACTTATATCTAAATCGGGTATGTAAGTCGTAACCAGGATAGAGGTAGTTCACTGTTGTTGTTGTAGAACATACTTGTGTTTCTGTAAGGGCTAATATGTGTGGTCTATTTGCTTGTAGATGTTGGTGTACCGAGTTTATGTTTGTATTTAGGCCTCTTATGTTGCAGAAATCTATTCTAAATTGGTTCGGTATCTTTGCTGTATGTGAAATGCGGAATGAAGGGCTCCCAGGGCCACCCAGCGCCCGGAGATCCGAATGGCCGGGGAGTTTACTTCCGGAATATTTTGATCCTGGAAGCACCATCATGTCCATATATTCCTACTGTGGAACCCGGGACCACCAGCGCGAAAGCGGAACGTGATTTGGGAAAACCACTTAGCGCTTCCCAATTCTGGTGGGGTGGTCTTTCACCCGACGATGCGAGTAGGCTTATGCATCTACCACCTAGGGCCGCTTCCACTCGGAGCATCGGCCTCAGACTCATTCCTTTGGCGGTCCCTAGTCTGACAGGGGTAAAAATGGGGTTTGTTGGATCACTCCCCAGTGATCAGCTCCAGACTTTGTACTTTGGTGTTCTCCAGCCTGGAGGAGGACGATGGGATTTGATGGGCCACATCCCGTGGCAACTCGGAATGGTGGGGGCGTCACTCCCCGTAACAATTTTAAATTTTACCAACTCGGCTGACGTAAAGTGTACTTTTCTTCCCTCATTGTAGGATTAGGAACTTAAAAACTATAAGTGCTAGAAACTAGGTTTAATGGAAAAAGTTCTATGCTATTTAATTTCTAGTTCAATGCTGCTTTAATACTGATTCCATTTTTTTTCGTTGTCGAGATATTTTCAAAAATAAGAAAAGATGGTGACCGAAATGTATAATTTAAGTGGTGTTTGCAGGATTGTTGGTCAGGTGTCAAGAAAACCAATTATTGTGTCTTGCCAACGTTTCGAATTATATTAACTCATCATCGAGGCTCTGTTAGAGGAGGGAGCTACTTTTAGAATATTTAGTTTAATTTTACAATTTGATAAAAAAACAAAACAAGAGCCTTAAGCCCTAAAACAGAACGTTTCTTAATTACTACCTTTGTTTAATAAAATACAAATAAATAAATAAAAAAACCACACAAAACAAACAAGACACAAAAAACGGTATAACGAAATGAGATAATAGAAAGGGTTTCTAATGATAAAATATGTAATGCATATGCATGTCATAAAAATAATTATTTCTTGTTAAAAGAAAAACAAACATTTATGAATCTTATCAAAATTGTGCTTTTTTCTCTCGTAAACTTAACATTTATGTCGCATAGCAGGATTAAAATAGATAATATTACGGCTTACAATGAACATTACAAATAGCAAATAACAATTAAAGAATAACAACCAAATTACACAGCGTATTACAAGGACGACTGTTGAACTCTGTATTATATTTTGTCGAAAATATATAATAGGTACAAACAAAAATTAAAAAATTACATAAAATTAGCCATTTTTACAAATAAAATCTTTTGGGTTTTTGAAAATATGTCGAAAATGAAAAAAGATAAATAAAATTCTTTATTATGAATTATAAATTTATTAAGATTAATTCATTATCAAAGCAGAATTGAACTAGCAATTAAATATCTTGCAACGTTTTTCATTTAACCAATTTTTTATCTCTTATAGTTTTTAAGAATAGCCTCCAAAGGGCTTACTGGCCAAAATGACATCCAAAAATCGGACACTGTCTCCTGCTTGGAGAAATGTATTGACATTTGTGTAATTTGTTTTGAAATCCAAATTAGATTTTTGTAATTATGAGCATAATTTTCTTTAAAAAATTGACTGCTCTTTTTCCTCGAATACATTCTTATTCATTTACATGCAATGCGGCGTGGCAAATAGTGAATACGGTCTAACTTTCCCTGCATATATCTCACAAATAAAATAATTTTGACAAACATTCATAGGAAGTTTTTTCTCCATATTTCGATTCAACAATTTCGATCCCAGAATTAAGGGCAATATGTCAAAAAACGCAAGACCGCAAGACTCTTGCATGTTAAGTCTTGGTCTTGCGTAAGTCTTGGTCTTGCATGTCTTGCACTGCTCGGTCTTGGTCTTGGTCTTGCAGACCTGGAGCTGGTCTTGGTCTTGGTCTTGCTTTTTCTGCAAGACCAAGACCAGTCTCGCTCATCCCTAAATAGGTTATTCACGAGGTAATAGCTTCTTGATTGGGGATCGCAAATACTGAATTAGTCAATTGCCACTAAAGTGTACTTGTTACCATTATTTGTTTCTAGAAAAGGGCCAGCTACGTCAATGGAGATACGTTCAAAGGGTAGGCCCACATTATACTGTTTCATTTTCCCCTTAGATCTTGTTTTGGGTCCTTAACTTACGGTACAGGTTAAGCACTGCCGACACCACGGATTTCACATCCTCACAGTAGTTGACCCAGGAAAATCGGTCGCGGATCTTGTCAATCGTTTTGTTCACTCCGAGATGAACACCAGATTTTCCATTATGAACTTCTTTCAGAATTTCCGATATCGTCCTCCTTAGTCCCACTAACTGTGTCTTCACTACTTTTCCATCGGCGCTTTCCCAGGCTCGTTTAAGAAGTCCATTTTCCACTACCAGGGAGTCCCACTGAGCCCTCAGAGTTTTAAAAGTAAATCAAAATTTCTCTCCAGCTTGGTCTTGGTTGGTGTTCTTCTTTAGCTTTTAGCAATAGTGCTATTTCACTATCCTCAAGCTGATCCTTTTTAAGTTGCTCTGTGGTCCACTGCTGATCAACCTCAAACTTCGATGCTTACAATTATCTTGGCATGGTCTTCTGGATAAAGCATCTGCATTATTATGCAATCTCCCTGCCCGGTGCTTAATCTTAAAGTTTTATTGTTGTAATTTCCAAGCCATCTGGCTACCTGTCCTTCAGACTGTTTCATATCCAAAAGCCATTTAAGTGCTGCATGATCAGTCCTTATTAGTAATTCTTGTCCGTACAGATATTGATGGATACACGAAAAAAATATTAGTATTCAATACGACAATTGTAGAAAATAGCCCTATATTTTGCACCTAAAATGGCACTAGGCAACAATTTGCAGCACTTATTTCTATACAATTATTGTAATTAGATCGCTTAGTAAAATCTACCCAATTTTGTGTGAACATTTCTTAATCACTATATAATAAAAATTATAATAATTTTTGTGGTGGCGCATCAAATGAACTAAGACATTAATGCTCTATTTTTGTTGCACTTATTCTGTCTATAAATAGTTTATATTGCTATTCTCGTGGTTTTCAATTAGCTCATAATTGTAGCAGAATATCCAACCCTTAAATATTATGGACATAATGGACATAATGTAAGCTATATATTGTAGTACTGACTCTTTCAATAATATATAGATTCACGCAACCAAATTGATATACTGCTTACTACAATTCTAGAGTATCAGTTCTTACAATACTATAGCGTTGGCTACGATAAATGAATGCCATGAATTTATATGTTTTGTGGCAATTATTATTGAAAGCCAGTGACTTTACTTGTAATACTATAGTAGTGTATTTTGCTGCAATATTATAGTGATAATTAACATCAGCATTTCAATGATGGACTGTTGGACATAATGTAAGCTTGCAGAGTTTATAGTTTATAGCTACAATTTTGTAGTTTAAGCAAATACTCTTAAAAGGTTAATACATGCAGCTTTGTCAAATTTGCATACATTATTCAGGCAACCTCTGAAGCAGCGCCACCTGTTGTGAGTTGATAACTTCATAGTTTTCCTTGTTAATTAATTATGTTCTGGCGATTAATTTCATTTTAAAAAGTAATAAATGCATGTTTATGTAATAATTATTATTCTGATAATGAATGCCCTTTGAAATATTAATAAAAAAAGAATATAAATATTATTGATACCTATCAGGGAAAATAAAAATGCTTATATAATTGTGAGTTATTTTCTTTAATTTCATATTTTTACATTTTATTTTATTTCTAAGTCCTTCTCTATTTAACTCATTTTTCTGATTTACAAATGCTTTAATTAATACACTGATATATTTATCTAAAAATAAATTACTACAACTATCGCAAACTTTTTCCATGTGTTTTAATATTAGATAAAATAAAATAATAAAGATACATTTATTTATTTTCTGTATGTACCACAAATTAAATCGCATTCTAACACACACTGTGGTACAAGAGCATGTTTGCCATATTTCCTTATTAATCAGTGAATTTAACTTTCAAGTAGGTATATTTTGTTTGTAAATACCACTTACTATTTAAAATTTATTGAACCATGTTACATTTGTTATTCTATAAATACCTAATTTAAATCTACGTTAGTTAACAAAAAAACATACGTAATTACCTACTTTAGAATTTTAAATATTGTCATCAAACATGCGAGGAATTTCTATAAATAAAAGTGGCAATGCCGCGTGGCTGCCTCCTCTACTTCGGCTACGTCTCGTCTACTTCCGGCCGAAGAACAACACAGCGTCGTAGTCGTAGTAAAACGGCATATTTTAAATCTATTACTATCGGGTAGTGTTCTTTAGTGCTTTGTAAGATTTTTTTGAGGCAAATCAGTGTTTAATACTTTATCATGGTTCATCATCGTAGAGTTTGCAAGAAAACAAGTCCGAATTTTCCAAAACTTTTGTTTCATCGGTGAGTATTAAATGTCACTTCATTGACGTCCCTCGGGCACCATACATGTGTTTCTAGTTCAAGTATAAGTAGATGACAATTAGCTTCTAATAACGCTTTACAAGTTTATTATATCTGCAATTCAAAAATGAAACTAATCTAGCATAATTGATATTTTCGTCTACACGAGTCCTACCGCCTGACGAGTCCAGCCCAGTCCCTTGTGCGCGCGTTATAAACACACTTCTGAAAACTGAATGGTATATTTGCTTATAAATACTTTTAAAACCGCCTCTACTTTTTCTGGACTGGTTTGAGGACCAATATATATGAAGATGTCCCGTTAAATTGCCATGGAACCGAATTAATAAAATTAGTGTTAACAAATTATTTTAAAATCAGGATACATTATGAAACTTAAAAAGCTTGAATCTTCTCAGAAAACGAGGTTTACTTACAAAAGCTGTATTATTTAGAAATGAATACACTTTTGTATACTTACTAGTTATTCAACCAGATTGTTTAAATAAGCGTTGTATACTTAAAATGAAATTTTATGACTTAAAAACTTGTCAAAAATGTTCCAAAATAATTTTGCCCAGAATTTTCTTAATCTCTAACTTTGCTTTGTTTTGTTCTTTTGAGTTTTTTTTTTATTGCTGTGATTATTATTTTAATTTTTCAATAGCGAAATCAGTAGTCCTACTCCATTTAATTATTGGAACATTTTAAACGCCATTAGAATGCTAAAAACAGCAATTTTACATCTATTACTATAAAAGTATGCATATACTATCCTAAATGAACGATTTGATTTTGTATTATGGTGTATTGCAATATCTTTAATTTTTAATTAAAAAAAATTCATAGTCCTTCGCAAAGATGCAACCGGGGAAACATTGAAAATGATGAATAAAAAAAGCAAAAATGTGATTTGTGTTATAATTGAATTAGTTTTTAAAGCAGAATTTAAAAAAGTAAATATTTTGTATATTTACGAGTGTTTTAATTAAAGAAATGCATTTTAAGATTAATATTAAAGATTATCATAATTAAAAATATATAAATAAAGAAAAGTGCAGATATGAAGACCTAAAAAAATACCCTTCACTTGTAGATAGGAAAATATATCTTTCTACTCGCGTGCGCAAAGTACCTACTTCGCGCACTCATTTGCGTGTACAAAGTTCAACTTTGCGCACTCATGCGCACATTTGCTTGCGCAAAATTCAACTTTGCGCACAGAAACTCTTTGCGCACTCATTTTGTTTTAATGCTTTCTGCATACAATAATAAGATTTCTACTTTTTAGAGTACTCGTAGAAAAAGCATTGTTCCTAACATCACCTGCGCAAAGTGTCTTTCCCGTACTTAAAGCATATCCGAACTCCGCTTCGCGTCGTTCGGCTAACTGCTTTAGCGTGCGGGAAAGTATCACTTTGCGCAGTTGTTAGGAAAATAACTATAATATATAATTAGCTATAACATTACTGTACTTAATATTTTTAACCTGTTCCGATTCGTTTTAGCCCGTTTTGGCGCATTTGGTTATTTTTAGTCATTTTCGGTTAGCTGTTAAAACAACTTTCGGTTAGTTTCAGTTAGTTCAAATTTATTTTAGCCATTTGAACCAACTCCAATACGTTATAATTAAATTTAAGATTTTTGGTTAGTCAACTTTCGGTTACTTTCAGTTAGTTCCAAATTTATTTTAGTCATTTGAACTGGTTCCGGTACGCTATCACCAATTTAAATGTTTTTGACTAATTTTAGTTAGTCGCCAAAATTCGATTAATTTGGGGTAGTGTCCAGGTACTTTAATATTTTTAATGTTCCGATACGTTTTGGCCCTTCTTGGTGCTTTTGGTTACTTTTAATTAGTTTTGGTTGATCGTTCAATCAACCACCGGTAGAGTTCAGTTAGTTTTAATATATATTAGTCATTTAAACCGGTTCGTTCCGGTACCTTATATGCAATTTTAATGTTTTTGGTTAGTTTTGGTTAGTCGCCAAAATTGGGTTAATTTGGGTTAGTTTTAACTTACTTTAACATTTTAAATCTGTTCTGATATCTTTTAGCCCGTTTGGTGCCTTTATTCACTTTTGGTTAGTCATTTAATCAAATTTCGATTACTTTCAGTTAGTTCCAATTTTTTTAGTAATTTGAACTAGTGCCGACAGATTATTATAACCAATTTAAATGCGAGTTTTAAAGTTTTTGTTTAACTTTAGTTAGTCGCCAAAATACGTTTTAGCCCTTTTTTGGTGTTTTAGTTACTTTTAGTTAGTCATTCCAATTTATTTAAGAAGCGATTCCGGTACGTTATTATAACCAATTTAAATGTATTTGTTTCATTTTAGCTAGTCGCCAATTTTCGGTTATTTTGGGTTAGTTTCAACTTAATTTAATATTTTTAATGTTTCGATACGTTTAGCTCTTTTTGGTGCTTTTGGTTAGCTTTGGGTTAGTCGTTCAGTCAACATTCAAGAAATATCAG
Source organism: Pissodes strobi (assembly GCA_016904865.1). Taxonomy (NCBI): domain Eukaryota; kingdom Metazoa; phylum Arthropoda; class Insecta; order Coleoptera; family Curculionidae; genus Pissodes; species Pissodes strobi. Next base: position 138,412 of record MU184515.1, read on the forward strand.
TTGGTTTTAATATATTTTAGCAATTTGATCCGGTGCCGGTACGCTATAAGCAATTTTAACGTTTTTGGTTACTTTTGGTTAATCGGCAAATTCGGTTAATTTGGGTTAGTTTTAATTTACTTTAACATTTTTAATGTGTTCTGATAGGTTTTAGCCCGTTTGGCTTTTAGTTAGTTTTAGTTATAGTCATTCAATCAACTTTCGGTTATTTTGAGTTAGTTCCAACTTATTTTAATCATTTGAACCGGTTCCGATACCTTAATTATGACCATTTTTAATGTTTTTGGTTAGTGTTGGTTAGTCGCCAAAATTCAGTTTATTTGGGTTAGTTACTTACTTAGGAACTTACTTCCATATTTTTAATCTGTTCCTATACATTGTGTCCCGTTTTGGTGTTTTTTGTTACTTTTGGTTAGTCATTCAAACAACTTTCGGTTACTTTCAGTTAGTTCCAATTTATTTTAGTCATTTAAACAGGTTTCCATACGTTCCATACGTCAATTCGTCAATTCTGTGGCTGCGCGTGCCAGAGTTTTGGTGTTCGAAATTGTCGCCACCTTTTTTTCATACCTACCAGTTTTGATACCCAATCAGTCTGAACAAAAAAATTGGAAGTATGTTGATGGAACTTTATTGACTTTTAATCTTTTATAATTCAATATCCCTCTAAAATATTAATAAAGACTTTTCAATGCATTTAAATAGCATTCCTACTCAAGGCAATCAAATTTATATTATGTGCTAAAAAATTCGTTCCCAAATTTGAAAATTGTCGTTCTCAAATTTCCCGATATTTCAATATCCAGATTTAATTTAAGAATCGAACTCTATAAACGACCCACAAATTCCTATTTTTAATTTTTTGCGTAATCGATTGAATTTTGATAAAAGAAAAAATATTAGGAAAAATAAAAATGCTACGCCTATGCTTGTTTACCCACTAGCCACTTTCTGTACCACAGTTTCATTGATAAATACGCACGTCACAGTTTGTGTTTTATGATGCAAATTTCTAGAAAATTATGAATGACAGACTTTGTCTTTTTAAGTAAGTAGTCATAGGTTTTAATATTGATTTTTAAAATTAATTTAGCCTTAACTTCATGTACACCCTCTTGAAGGAGAGTAAGAATGTTCGATGTAAAGGTTGTATTTATAATATCGGATGCATTTTTGGCCATTTCGTTTGGAAAATACATTCTTGAAGCATCGGTGTATTTTTTTAATTCAATTTGAGTATTCGAGATATCATAATTATTATGTAAGCTACATAAAGTATTTCTACAATGTTGATGTGGTAATCTGCTGCAAACCCAGCCCAATACATAACGTTCGGAATTTTTTTCAGCTAAATTAATAATATTATCATTATTATTATCAGGAATATCACAATATTTTGCATAAGGTTGCAGAGACAAATTAACGGTTTTGTTTAACATTTCATGTTCTTGTAACAAAAAACTACAAGCATCTACTTCACTATTGCCATCAGTCGATGGTTGTAACAACTGATTAGCCATAACAGGTCGTAAATTACATCGAAATTGTACGCTATTAGGAGTAATATTATTACCACCTTTATACCTAATTATAGAAAATAAGTTTTCCACGCAATCCTGAGTAAGACGGCGGGTAAATAAACTGCTCGTCAAAAAAAACGACGCACCTAGTTTTTTGGACAATATTTGAAAGCTCGTTATTGGAAACTTACTGAACCGATTTTAAAAAACTTTGGAAATTCTGAATAGTTGATTCTTTGGTTCTTATGTCTAATTTTTGAAATAAGATAATTTGCACCTAACATATACTACAGGGTGTTAAAGAAAGAGATGTTTTTTTTACAAAACTTCAAGTTATCCCCATTTATGGGGTAGTTGAGATTGATAGTCGTAATACCTCTCTTTACTTGCAGTTAGGTAATACCTCGGAACGTTTTTGAGATTTTGTGGATATCTTGGCTAACTACGATTATATGGCAATTTTTCGAAAATCGTCGATATTTTCCAGTTTAGTCCCAATAATGAGCAAACTACGGAAGGTATCGACGAATTGTGAACATGGCGTCTTACGGTAGGTCATATGCTACCAGTTTATGTACGTTACGTGATCTAGTAAACCAGAAAGTTCAAATTATGGGATATGTTTTACACAAAATACTTTTTTTTTGAAAATTCAAAATAGAAATTCAAACCAAGGAAAATTATACTTGTAAACTTAAAATGCGACCTTAATACCATGGATTATTAAGAATGGGGTATTTTCTCGAAACGGTTTTTGATTTTTGGTGATAAATCAGTCAGTTGTCAAAATATGGTAAAATAAGCACATTATTACTTCGTGTAACGTTACCATAAATATGCAAACGAGTTTTTGTCTCTTACAACCGTTCAAATTACACTCGAAATTACCTTCGAATTTACAGGGTGATTGAAAAAGTAAAATGGTAATAAAAGAATTCATTTTTTAACAGAGGATCCTATTTAAGTACCCACCTATCATTTCAATTCTTAGGTATTCTAGGGACCATTTGGTAATATTCGTGCAATATTTTGTGTAAAACATATCCCTTAATCTGAACTTTCTGGTTTTATAGATCACGTAACTTACATAAACTGATAGCATATGACCTACCGTAAGACGTCGTGTTCACAATTCATGGATACCTCCGTAGTTTGTTTATTATTGGGACTAAACTGGAAAATAACGACAATTTTCGAAAAATTGCCATATAATCGTAGTTAGCCAAGATATCCACAAAATCTCAAATACGTCCCGAGGTACTACCTAACTGTAAGTAAAGAGAGGTATTACGACTATCAATCTCAACTACCCCATGAATGGGGACAACTTGAAATTTTGTAAAAAAAACATCTCTTTCATTAACACCCTGTAGTATATGTTAGGTGCAAAATATCTTATTACAAAAATTAGACGTAAGAGCCAAAGAATCAACTATTCAGAATTTCCAAAGTTTTTTAAAATCGGTTGAGTAGGTTTCCAATAACGAGCTTTCAAATATTGTCCAAAAAACTAGGTGCGTCGTTTTTTTTGACGAGCAGTTTAATATCCTAAAACTGAAATTAGTGTGTAAATCATTCCAGAGTAATTTTAAAGCATTTATATTCGATATCCATCCGTTTATGCACAAAGGGTTGATTAACCTTTTATTTAATACTTTGATTTCTTTAAAATATTCTTTTAATTCATCTAATTTTGAGACATGATAGTTTGATTTTACAGAAAAGGGTTTTCTGTAATTCTTATCTACATACTTAGCTGAATTAAATATGTAAAAAAGTGTGTCAATTTTTTCAATGAAATCAGCGGTATGTATTGCAGCAGATGGCAAATTATTGACAACCACATTACATAAAATGCCTGCATGTATTGAATGACTAAATACATTTGTTGCTAAACATACTCGCATAGGACTAAATAGTGGTAAAATTATGCTTTTTTTTACTCAATTTTGGTGCCATTTTAGGAATTTGCTGCGAATCTATAGTGTAAAAATCTACAATATGAGACCATAAGTATTTTTTGTCTTTATGCTGAAAAACATATTTTTTAAAATTATTACGCAAGCATTTCAATAAATGTGGCGGGTCAAAAAGAAAATAAATTTTTTCCCCATGGAAAGTGATATAGGGTTCATCAACAGTAACTAAAAGTATTTTTCTTAACCTAACATTATTTGATCCCAAGTCGCAATCTACTGATTTTATAATAAAACCAGTTTCTTGCACTTTTTTAATAATATCAAAAAATTTTTCTTTTAAATTATCAGCACTCAGTGCTTCTTTACTTAAGAAATATCCAAGAACTTGCTTAAAGTTTACATACAAACCCTTCATCATAATAACCATAGCATGATTACATAGTTTCATTCAATTTGGTCGCTGATCACCGTAATCTTCAAAACCTTCAAACATATCCCTACGAGCATCATAATTCAAATTTTCCTGCAATGACATTTCATCAAAAACAATTGAAACAACTCTTTCCTCATGCAAGAGTTTTTTAGCGTTAAGTTTTAATAAGCCCAATACTGATTCATTTAAACCACAACCAACTTGCAAATCATTTAACCAAGATTGTAGAGAGCTTAAACTTGGAAGAGAAAAGAACTTCTGTAGCAACACATA